>APFE031222518.1:0-18722 GCA_000404065.3 Pinus taeda
ATTTCTGCAACCATATGTTCAATTTCACTCTTTTGGGCATAGGGATATCTGTACGACCTGATGTTTGGAGGAACACTTCCTGGAATCAAAGGCATAGCATGATCATGATCACGAATAGGTGGGAGACCTTTGGGAGTCTCAAATACCTTGGAATGATTGTCCAAGACTTTTTGGAGATCTAGAGACATAGATGATTCCGATGGGGAAACATCTAGCGAACATAATTGTGCAATTACACCTCTTTGCTCCTTTTTTAGAAGCTTTGTCATACCATTAGAGCTGATTATCTTTCCTGGTTTCCCTGCAATACCCCTTAATTCAACTTCCTTTCCTTCCGTAGAAAATTTCATGAAAAGTTCTTGAAAATTAAAGCTATTGTACCCAAGGATTGTAGCCATTGGACTCCTAGTACAACATCAGCACCTCCCATTGGAATGGAAAGCATTGGGCTAGTCAATACATATTCTCCCATGGATAGCTTGATATTATGCACTTTCCAGAGCAATTTATATTGTTCCTCCATTTGCAATCATCACTTGACACTCTGGTGCTGGATATAGGAAGCAATTCAATTCTTTTGCTACCCTACAATGAATAACATTGTGGGTGCTTCCTGAATCAATCAACACTATTACCTTTTTCTTCTTGATTTGTCCTTCTATCTTGATAGTTTGAGGAGTTGTAATTCCCACCAATGCATTACAAGATATGGTCGGATTCATTTGTTCTTCATCTAGGCTTTGTTCCTGGAGTATATCTCTTCTTTTGACCTTTCTTGCTCCTTTTCTTCTTCCTCTTCACAATCTATGTAGAATAATTTCTTCTCAGCACACTTATGACCTTTAGTGTATTTTCTATCACAACTGTAACAAAGCCCTTTTGCTCTTTTTTCTTCCAATTGTTGTGTGTCAACCTTATAGGTTGTGGAAGACTAGGGGCAACAACACTTCCGTCTTTATAGTTGTGAGTGGTATGCTTCCTGGTTGCCATAATTTCGCTTTCCATTTTTCTTGCTAACTTGAATGCCTTCCTTCTCTAATGAATCAGGTTCCCAAAGGCAAACATCATGTTGGATATTATCCTTTAAAGACTCTATGAACACATCAATCCTATGCTCCTCTGGAATATTTTTTACCCTTATGTTCAATTTTTGGAACTCCTCAATGTGCTCCATTATTGAACCCTTTTGTTTGAGACTTATCAATTGGCTAAAACAAGTGTTGCTTTTTGTATCCTCATAATGTGCTGTCAATTCTTCTGTAAAAATTGCCCAAGTGATAATTGTTTTACGAGAGAAAATCCATTGATACCATACAAACTGATTTGGTTCCAAATATAAAGCTGCAATACGTACCTTTTGTGTGTTTTGCACATTATTGAGATCGAAAAATTGCTCCATCTGTAATATCCATGTTCTGGGATCCTTGCCATCAAACTTCCTCGTATCAATTTATGGAATATGGTGGGTCTTCGATCCCACATTAGAGTCTATGAAATCATGATTAACATTTATTTTGTTCGCATCATGAGTTTCCTTTACTACCTTTTCACCATTAGTAAGTATTTCTTGTAGAAAATTTGTCAAATCTGTCTTCAAATCTGCCATGTCTCTCTTCAAATCTATCTTCAAATCTATCTTCAAATCATCCATTTTAGCTTCCACACCCTTTATCTTAGATTCCACACCATTTATCTTAGCTTCTGTTAGCCTTTGTGAGAGTGACATTTTTTGCACTTGTTCTTGTAATTTTGATATATCATGTACCATTTCTTCCTCTTCTTCATGAGTCATGCTAGAGCTTGCAGGTTACTTACTAGGTGTTTGCATTTTCTTTCCTTGGGGCATCAATTACTGATAATAATGCTCTACTATGCCCTTTGAATTCCTTCAAAATAAATTTTCAAACTAATCATAAGCAAAAATTTAAAAGAATCTACACACTTTTTTTCACTTTTTAGGAGCTCAATATTGCCTCTGATGTATCTTTGTACTTTCGGATCATCCAATTCTGAAATTACCACCTGTAGTAGTCCTTTGTGTCCTCTTTCCAATGCCACCAATCCGATCCAAATTGGTGTTGGCATTCTGGCACAAGTTTGGTAGTTTTGATGCTAGGGCATAGGTGTTGTCCTTGATGGCCACTCACTCTGGTGACAGATCATAGTTCAGGCACTCAGAAAGAAGAAAAAGACATATACGCAGGTTCACTTTGATGAAGCCGCATATACAAGTGGTTTGGATGTTCCCAAGTCGCGTATGCGTATACACGCACTTTCATGCAAGGAAAAGCGCGTACATGTGGGAAACCTTGTTTCTGGTCCGTGGTATTTAGTCCTTGGTATTTGAACCTATGGTTTTGGGCCATGGTATCTCATCATAAGTGTTGATCCCAAGTATTGGGTCCATGGTATTGAAGTGTTATGGTTTTGGACCGTGGTATTGTGAAAGGCCTAAGGCTATAAAAGAGGAAGGAGATCATTTGGCAAGGGATCATCTAAATTATTGAATATCTGGAAAAGTGCTAGATCTAGAATACAGTGATTGGGTTATGATGCAGATCTGGATCTGAAGGAAGGAGGAACCTGAGCGCAAGGAGAAGGATAAGTTCTTTTGATGGGTCAAAATTTTAAGGCTTGAATGATAGTATCTTTGTATTATTTTAATCTGTTCTATGTGGCGCTTGCTTGATCTATAAATCTAATAATCTAGGTAAACTAATATCTAAACATTTGAAGGGGTAAATTACCTATATAGATTTGTACGCAGGTTCAGTGAAGCACAGGTGCGGATACACGCAGGTTCTGTAAGTCAGATGTGCGTATACGTGGGTTGATCTTAGAACAAGTGCATAGACACGCAGGTTCGGTAAGTCGGATGTACGTATATGCAGGTTGATCTTAACACAGAAGCATATGCACGCAAGTTTCTGAATATTGAAGTAGCGTGCATTTCATATTTTATGTTCTAGCTGCTTTTGTTGATTATTGCAGTGATCTGGGTTTAGGATTTGAGGTGTGATTACAGTTACTGTGATCTGGGTACAGTTGACAGAGAAGTGTTTATTTTGATTCAATCTTGACTGGTGAAATGGTGATTTGTTGATGCAGAAATTCTTGATGTTTGATTGATGTTATTTGAGAAAGAGAAGGTTGTAGCCTTCTGCAGGTAGCAGCCTGCGTACTAGTATCTCGACTAGTACAAGAACTAAGGGGGTTGTAGCTCCCTTCTAGGAGAAGATGGAAAATGAGAGAGGGTTCTAGCTCTCTGCAGGTAGTAGCCTATGTACTGGTAAAGGACTGCACCAATACAGAATCATTGTAAAAAGAAGTTTCTAATTAAAAGAAGATAGAGACGAATTGCATCAAGTGGTTTTCACCCACATTGGGTTTCCACCTTATATCTTGTGTTCTTATGTGTGGTTGTCTTCTGATCTATTTTATTATTCCTGGAAACTATTTATATGATTTTGGTGCATAACTTAATGATCAACATCTGTAGAATAAAGTAAATTATAAATCTGCATAGTGTACGTAGGTTTCCTTATCTGTAGTTGCGTATATATGCGGGTTCATCTAACCAAAGTAGCGTATATGTTCTAGGTTTGAAAAAGTAAATAATTGACCAAATAATACTGATTCACCCCCCCTCTCAATATTATTTCCAATAATTGGATTCTCCAAGGAAGGGTTATGGGAAATCTCCTGCAGTGACCTGACTGTAGACTAGTTCAGTAGAGAGAACTTGTACAACGTGCCACGAGTCACTGTTTCGACCTTTGGCTCTAAAAAATATATACAAGAAACTACATTCCATCCTCTTTCTATACCTTCTGAGGAAATTTCAATCCGATGCTCAGAGAGAAAGTTGTGACGATTTTTCCCAGGTCACCTGTTTGGAATGTAATTCAGGAGTGTGCAAAAAGACCAACTTCCTCAAATCATATCTCCGCAAATATAGCACGAAAAGCTATGAAATATGAACCCTAGGTTCAGCGCGATTTATTCTCAAATGGATTTTTTTTTAGCTTCTGAAACGTCATAGAAAAAATTTTATAGCAAAAATGCCACGATGACCTATTTGGAGCAACGAAACCCTAGAATCCAAAGCTCTGATACCAAATGTTATGAAACCAGCTCAAAAAAGATAGAAAAGATAGATCAACACCTTAGAATTTAGCCTCTTTGAGGGGAAACCTCCTTTACATTACATAAATGAACAATTCTTGTATTATTCAAATGACAACACCTCCTTTCTATATATAGGAGTCTAAGGAGTCACAATATAACCGAGCCGACCTAACAATAATAATATAAAGCCACAAAAATAACAATAGAGGGATTCTATGGGGCACAATAATAACAATATGGGGATAATAGGGGCACAAGAATATTAATAAGGGATGCAACTACAATAGTAATGGGATAATCATTAGTATTATAGGGACCCAACACTTTGATTGGAAATGCCTTGAGCTTCCCCTGGAGGAAATAGCTCTAAAACTTTAATTTGAGAATCATCGTCCTTATGAGACTAAAAACTGCAATGGTCGCCTGTTGTATTATACTTGACCCATGATGGCATTAATATTTTTTCTTGAATACCCACGATGATCCAAAAAAGGAAATTTTCCCAAAGAGGATGAGAAGTTGCATGATCTAGAAGCTTCCAAAGCGGTGAGATGGAGGTTGTTCGACATAAATGAGGTCGAATTATCCCAACTTGACCTCTTGGTCTTATCCCTATGAGCTACCTCCTAGAGATGAGGGCCTACTCCTATCATTGGAGAGGTCCTAACTCCCTTTCCTTGCCTATATATTCATCCTCTCCCATTCCCAAATGGTTGGTCTATGCCTATTTGCACCCTTATGCTAAAAATTGTGACTATATACTACTCATTTGGCTTGGAGAAGGAGTGCTTGGAGAGATTATCTTGGACTTGGATATTCATTCAAGGAGAGCCTATCAAAATCAAGGCTTGGTTGTATGCTTCCCTTTATTTTCTATTAATATACAACTACTGGTTCATTTAACCTAAATGTGTATGTTCATGTATCATTTAGCTTAACATTCCTTGATCAATTAAGTAGATTACTTTTGAATATGCTATATGTATTTTCATGCCTTATTGTGTCTTGATCTCTTGTGCAAGTGAATAAATTTTGTGAGAAGTAGGAACGAGCCCATGACATAAGTGATTCAAGGTCTTCAATAAAGGAGATCGAGATAGCATCAGAAAGAGGTAGGTCATTTTCTTCGTTTCTCTTTTCAATTGTAACTTAGGAAAGTGTCTGGTAGATTGTCACTTCGGTTGCTAAACCCACTCATTGGGGTAGAGGGATCATCTTTATCCATAGACAACAAAATGGTGACTCCACTGGGGATCTTATCATCCTTTCCATTCAATCCTTCACATTTTTTTTATGATGAGTTTGACCAACTGTCCATTCCCATACTTGTTTGCTTTTCTATAATTATTTTCAATTTATGGTAATTTCTTTAAAGTTGTTAATTTATGTTTCCCTTGAATATTTTTTGTTTTTTATTTATCTTTCTCGACCAATGTAGTTTTGTCCCTGGCACTCATGATGAAATTGCAGATGTGTTGATTATAGCAGTGATGATCAATGGTTTTCTTTTAACAGGTGTGATGATATCATATGTTAAATAAAATTAGGTTTTGTCTTCTTGTTTTCAGTATTTTTCCTTCTATAACTAGCTTACCATTGTGATTTTAGTGACCTTGTCTTGCTTTACATATTTATCTAATTACAATTTCCTCTTGATTTAGTTAAAGTGTGTGTGGAGCTTGATTTTCCTTCTAGGGTTTCTAGGACTTCTAAGTCATCCTTCATTCACTCATTGGTCTTCTCTTTAAAGATCAATTACCATTATTCAAAGAGTATTTTATGTTTGGGTGTCTTTTGAAAATCACTTTTGCTTCTTGGGTATTAAGTTGTCTTCATTAGTTTCAAATTGAGTAGATGCTTTGAAAGTCACTTTAGTTCTATTTGGCAAGCAACAGGTTTGTTTGTTTTGATTGAACTGAAAGGAAGTATTTTCTTTGAATTTTGTGTTTCAAAAAGTGAAAGTGAAAGTATTTGTCTTCTAAGTAGTTTTTGAAGCATTTGTTGCATCAAAATCATTAATGTGAAAGAGATTTTCATGATTATTGGGTTGTTTACATTCTCTTTTGCTCTTTTGCACTAGATTACATTGGTGCAATAAAGTGAAAAGGAAAGCATCATTATATCTTAAGGTAGATCACTTTATGATTTTATTTTGGCATTACATTTGCTTTTAATGAAAGATTACATTTCATGTTTTTCATTTAGAATTGGATAAATTTCATTGATGCATTACTGCTTGTTTGATGCATGATTTAGGTGTTTCTCTTCCCTAAATTAGTATCCTTCATCAAATTAAAGCATATTAATTTCATCATTTCTTTTCATTTTAGGAAAATGTGACATCATTAAGGCCTTTAAATCGAAACATAATTTCAAGATTAACTTTAAAATCTATTAATTAATCTAAGGAGCATTTGAAACATTAACACCTATACTTAGTGGTCTAGCTAGAGACATGTTCCAACATCTATAAAACTCAGCAATTGTCATTCTCTCTTTCATTAGACAATGCTAGCACAAACTTGTGCTCCCTGTACCATCCAGTATATAAAGGGAGACCCTCATAGGTTGCAAACCTTATCTATAGGAAGCCGAGTCTTCCACCCTGTAAATGTGATACACCAAAAACAACATTCAGGGAGATTTCCTGCATGTTCATCAAGTCCTTAGTAAATTTATTTGCTAAGGTATCTATTGCAGTTCACATTTACTTGGTAATCCCTTTTTCCTAGAGTATCCTGAGTAGTCATTTCGATCTTTTCTGACTCCTTAAACTCGAAACGATCATCCAATACTTATCCTTTCAAGCTCGCTAAACCAATGAAAGTGACTATAGTCACATTTTGGTCCTTTTCTCGACTCTTAAAACAAGAAAAGGAAAAGTTTTTGTTTCAAATTATAAAATTAATTGACCGTAGAACAACATCCTTCCTGTGGAAATGCTCCATAGTAGATCTTAGGCTGATACCAATGAAAACATTTCCTAAGTCTACTAGTCAAGGAAAACCCTCTGATGGGAATCCTAGTCTTTTTCCTTCCTTTAGAAATACATATGATCCCTATATGGCAATGTTTTCCCTTGGATTGACCATTGGTCTGCCAGTTTGGTTATTTTCGACCTCAGTGGTTCTGAGTGTCCAAACTACTTTTCAACCGAGTTCTCCTCCACCTGAACAACATCAACATCATGTTGATCCTAAAGTTGGTCCCTTGCCTTCTTCACCTATGTCTTCACCTCATTCTTCCTATTCACCTGGTGAAAGTCTCAATTATATTAACCAGGAAGCTAAGAAGAAGAAGCAAAATAAGCAAGGGGGAAACCAAGCAGTCACTGCTACGAATGAAACGGATGTAGAGAAATCTTCCAACCAACCTCGGAAAGTAAAATTCTCTTGCATGTTATGTACGGGTGACCACCTTCTTCGAAATTGTCCTGGTATTCCCAAGTTCTTAGAAGTGTGGTCCATAGGTTCACATTGACCTTTGTCATCAGCGTCTAGCAATCATGCTAGTGACAAACCCTCAACTAGTAAAATTAAAGCTCATGGGAAAAAGGGGAAAGTCAAATTTCCTTGTAAGTTGTGTGAAGGTAATCATACCATTCACCTTTGTCCTCTTAGGGATGAAGCTTCCAAAGAGTTCGAAAACCTTATAGCTTCTCAAACTCATCTTCCAATAGGGTATCAAAAGATTTTCCCTAATCCTTCACTAGTTGATTCAATGATTGATCAAAAGTCATCTTTGGTCAACCCCACTCTCTCTGAAATTGAGTCTCATGTATTCATTCTCAATCAATTATTGGTTGAGAAAACAGTAGACTTGACTCCACCTTCAGTTAACCGTACCTTTTTGGTAGAGAGTGAACCTTGTACTACTCAAGTTATTCTGGTTTCTTCTGTTTCAAATGAACTGGATGGAATTCCTCTTGTTCCTGAGGTGCATGAGCACAGTTCTCCTATTCCCATCGAGCAAGAGAGCAGCTCCCTCTTTCCTACAACACCCACTCCAAGTAGTTTGGTCACTTTTTTTTATTGGAGTCGACTAGCAGGATATTGCCTTCCGTCTTATGTGCCTTTCCAAATTCCAGTACAAGCTTACCATATGGCCGTAACTGGCACACTCATAGATGAGGGTGCATCGATTAACATTTTATCCTCAACTGCATAGAAATCTTTAGGTTCTCCTCAACTTGTCCCAGTCACCTAGAATCTATTAGATTTTAACAGAGGAACCAATCAACCATTAGCGATCCTTCCTAAGTTATCTATTACTTTGGGAGGAAAGACTGTCTATATAGACGTGATGGTTGTCCAAGGCCCTTTATATTTTAATCTACTCCTTGGCTATGACTATGTTTATGTCACGGGAGCTCTTGTCTCTTCCCTCTTTCGAGTGATATGTTTCCCATGTGAAGGAAGCATTCTGATCATTGATTAGCTTGCACTCATTGGTCCTATGTCAATTCCCCATCAACCATCATCCCTAAATGGTTCTTATGTGCAAGAAGTATCACCCCCACCACAGGTTAATTACGTGGCCACTTGTTCCATGGCCACGTCTACTGATGATCTTGTAGGTGATGTAGTACACCATGTACTAGGAGCATTGGAGCCCAATTTTTCATTCAGATCCCTGGACATGTATCCCCTCTAGAGTGTTATTCTCCCATTTGATGAGAACCTCTTGGAAGCCATGGCCTCTTTTGGTCTATGATCAAAGGGATATGGAGGAAAACTCATTGTCTTGTGTCAAGCTCCTTAAAAAATGAAACAAGGGCTGGAGTAGAGTTCCTTTTCTTCTATCAAGCTTGTTAAAAAATGAAGCAAGGGCTATGACGATAGTTATTTTATTATGTAAACCTCATTAAAAAATGAAATAGGTATCCATGAGCATGGTTCTTTTCTTGTGTCAAGCTTATTAAAAAATGAAACAACTCCCCTTCCAATTTGACTCTTTGATTAGATCTTGTAAAATCTCAATTGATTCATTCACTTGATCTCACAAGTAAACCTTCATTCCATCCACCTGTTAGTAACCAATAGTCTACTTAGATGATTGAAATGAAGCTTGGGGGACATGTACCTCAAACTGAGTCATTATGCTGGGGGAAAACAAACTTATCTCAAACATAGTTTATCTTTGTTTCAAGCTTGTGTAAATATGAAGCAAAATCCAAACATAGTTTTTTCTCATGTTTCAAGCTTGTGAAAAAATGAAACTATCCTCAAGCATACTCAAGCATAGTTTCCCCTATTTCAAGCTTGAGTAAAAATGAAACCATTCCCATTTTGTATCTCATGATTGCCATTTTTATCAGCCGATTTTTGCTAAATGAGCCTTGGTTTGTTCATTCCGTCGTCACCATCTCTTTGGCCGATCATATGATTTCACTTGGTTGCTTTACCTTTTCTTGAGGAACATATATTATGAGTGGTCTTATTAGATAACATCTTGACCCTTATATGTTTTAAGCAGTTCCATCATGACCAGAACCTATTATTGTTCTTTTTATACCACTCATTCCTCCAGGAGTTGTCATCTTTAAGCTCTTTTCTGACTCTCAAAAAATTGAAAGATCATCAAGTACTTGTCTTTTTGAACTCATTAAATTAAATGAATTGATGTCATCTCAGTATACATTTGCCCCTTTTCAGGCTGAGATTGAGTATTTATGAAATAGGTACACCTTGATCGACATGGTCAAGAGGTTCTCTCGAATATTATTTTTACCCTTTCAGATTCAAGAGACAAATTACGAAAAGGGACTTGATGGAGTTTCCTTTTTCGTCTCTTTTTCAAACTCTCTAAATATGAAAAATATATTGAGTTATTCTTCCATCGAACTGGTGAAATTTTTTTACAACGAAAGACTCGTCACCATGATGAGACCGAGTTTCTCCTTCCCAAGACTCGTAAGATTTACTAGGATGGATTCATCGAAGGGTGAACTTATATGACAAGCATATGGTATCCTCTTCAATCTTGTGTAAAAATAAAGAGGTACTCACTAGAAATAGTGGGGAAAAGGTGAATGTGAAACATCTCTTGTGTAAGTAGCATGTCACTCTTGAACATGACACTCATTTGCATCTTGTATCGGGTTTGGGATATCCTCCCTTAGCAACTTATCCTCCAGGTTTGGGTGATCCATTTATTCCTTTCATTTGACTATTCCATTTTTTCATCATGACCTATAGTCTTATGTTGATTCAAATCTTTCCACACTTTGGAGTCGTGTCACTAGTGTTCAAGAGAAGTCTTATCTGCAGTTTTTTACCTATACATTGTTTGACCCATTTTTAAAGTCTTGGATTTTATTCATTTCATTCCACTTTATTCATTATTTTGTGTCAATGATGGGGGACTCATCATTGCCCTCCTTCGACGAGTTTCTTCTTGTCTACTTCAACTCGTTATCCAAGAAGATGACTTAGAAACTCACTTTCAGCACCTTAGAGCTTGCATGTGTTATGACAAGTTCTTTGCATCTGACAACAGGTATTCATCATTAGCCTTCGATTGGATGATTCCATGAGTGTTCAACTTCAGCTTCATTATCAAATTCATGGATTGTACTATAGTACCTTGAGAGCCATTGTCATTATTGGCAGTTTCTCTCGCACCTATTAACGGTCCACATCATTGATTGGCAATCAGGTGGTTTTCTAGCACATTCGACTTTAACACATTCATTTGCATGTTAGAATTTGTACTTTGATCGGGTCGAGATGGAGCGTAAGACCCTGGGTCTTATCTGATATGACTCAGTTTGCATGGAATTAGATGTTATTCATGATTGTACACATGTTTTTGTTACATCGGATGGTTTCGTCCATACCCTGGATCTTATATTCAAAGATGATCCTGATCATTTGGATGGCTACACCCATATTATGGATCATTTCATATAGTCCTTATCATTCGGATGGCTGCATCCATACTGTAGATTCATGATATCATATATGTATATGTATATGTGTCCTTGATATGTATAGGTCTCCTGGCAGTATTTTTCCTCATCCTTGCAAAAGTTCGTAAAGCATCTAGACCATCACTCCTCGTTTTGCCTTCATGCTTTAGGGGGCATCTGTTACATAGTATTTTGTCACACCTCTTAAAATTCCCCATGACATACCCCAAAGTTCCTAAAACATGACCATCATACAATTTACTCATTCATATATGCAGTTCAGATCCTTCCTGAGACTTTGATTGGAAAATGCCTTGAGCTTTCCCTAAAGGAAATAGCTCTAAAACCCTAATTTGAGAATAATTTCCCTTATGAGACTAAAAACTGTGATGGTCACCTATTGTATTATACTTGACCCATGATGGCATCTCTCTATTTTCTTGAATACCCTTGATGATCCCAAAAAGGCAATTTTCCCAAAGAGGATGAGAAGCTTTGTGATCTAGAAGCTTCCAGAGAAGTGAGTTGGAGGTTGTTTACATAGATGAGGTCAAGTTCTCCCAACTTGGCCTCTTGGTCTTATCCCTATGAGCTACCTCCTTGGTATGAGGGCCTACTCCTATCTTTGGAGAGATCCTAACTCCCTTTCCCTGCCCATATATTCACTCTCTCCCATTCCCAAATGGTTGGTCTATGCCTATTTGCACCCTTATGCTAAGATTGTGCCTATATGCTACTCATTTGGCTTGGAGAAGGAGTGCTTGGAGATATCAGCTTGGACATTGATATTCATTCAAGGAGAGCCTATCAACATCAAGGCTTGGTTGTATGCTTCCCTTTATTTTCTATTAATATAAAACGGTTGGCTCATTTTCCCTAATGTGTATGCTCATGTATCATTTAACTTAACATTCCTTGATCAGTTAAGCAGGTTACTTTTGAATGTGCTATATGTATTTGCATTCCTTGTTATGTCTTAATCTCTTGTGCAAGTGCATAAACATTGTGAGTAGTCAAAACAAGCCCGTGACACAAGTGATTCAAGGTCTTCAACAAAGGAGATCGAGATAGAATCATAATGAGGTAGGCCATCTTCTTCGCTTCTCTTTTCAGTTGCAACTTAGGAAAGTGTTTGGTAGGTTGTCACTTTGGTTGCTAGGCCACCTCATTGAGCTAGAGGGATCGTCTCTATCTGTAGAGAGGATTTACCTAGACAACAAAATATAGACTCCACTGGGGATCCTATGATCCCTTCCACTCAATCCTTCACCATGTTTTTGTGATAAGATTGGCCAATTTTCTATTCCCATACTTGTTTGCTTGTCTGTAATTATTTTCACTTTTTGGTAATTGCTTGAAAGTTATTAACTTGTGCTGCTCTTGAATATTTTTTTGTTTTTTTCATTATCTTTCTCAACCATCGTGGTTTTTTCCTTGACAGTCCCGATGACATCGTGGATATGTTTATTACAGTAGCAATGATCATTGGTTTTCTTTTATAAGGTGTAATGATATCAGAAGTTAACAAAAACTAGGTTTTGTCTTCTTGTTTTCAATATTTTTCCTTCTATCACTGGCTTACCAGTGTGATTTTAGTGTCCTTATCTTGCTTGACATGTTTGTTTGATTACAATTACCTCTTGATTTGGTTTAAGTGTGTTTGGAGCTTCATTTTCCTTCTAGGGTTTCTAGGACTTCTAATTCATCCTTCGTTCACTCATTGGTATTTTTTTCAGAGATTAATTACCCTTTTTCAAAGAGTCTTTTTATGTTTGGGAATATTTTGCAAATCACTTTTGGTTCTTGGGTATTAAGTTGTTTTCGTTAGTGTCAAATTGAGTAGATTCTTTGAAAGTCACCTCAGTTCCATTTGGCAAGCAATAGATTACAAAATTGTTTGTTTTGATTGAACGGAAAGGAAGTATTTGCTTTGAATTTTGTGTTTCGAAAAGCAAAAGTGAAATTACTTATCTTCTAAGTAGTTTTTGAAGCATTTTTTGCATTCAAAATCATTAATGTGAAAGATATTTTCATGAATATTGAGATGGTTTCATTCCCTTTTGATCTTTTGCACTAGATTGCATTGATTGCATTAAAGTGAAAAGGAAATCATCATTATATCTTAAGGTAGATATCTTTAAGATTTTATTTTGGCATTGCATTTCCTTATGAAATGAAATATTAGATATCATGTTTTTCATTTAGCATTGGAAAAATGTCATTGATGGATTGTTGCTTATTTGATGCATGATTTGGGTGTTTCTCTTCACTAAAAAGGTAGCCTTCATCAAATGAAAGGATTTCAATTTGATCATTTAGCTACATTTAGAAACAGGTGACATCGTTAAGGCCTTGAAATTGAAACATAATTTCAAGATTAATTCTAAAATCTATCAATTAATCTAAGGAGCATTTGAAACATTAATTCCCATACTTAGTTGTTCAGGATAGAGACGTGTTCTGGCATCTATAAAACTTATCAGTTGTCATTTCTCTTGCATTAGACAATGCTAATGCCCATACCATCGAGTATATAAAGGGAGACCCTCATAGGTTGCAAACCTTTATCTATAGGAAGCTGAGTTTGCTGCCATGTAAATGTGATACATCGAAAAAAGCATTCGGGGAGATTGCCTACATGTACACCAAGTCCTTAGTAAATTTATTTTCTAAGGTGTATATTGCAGTTCACTATTACTTGGTAATCCCTTTTTCCTAGAGTATTGTGAGTAGTCATTTAGATCTTTTCTGACTCCTCAAACTTGAAAATATTATCGAGTACTTGTCCTTTCAAGCTCACTAAACCAACAAAAGCAACTAAGGTCACCTTTTCATCCTTTTATAAACTCTTAAAACGTGAAAAGGAAACGTTTTTGTTTCAAATTTTAAAATTAATTAACTACAGAACAACATCCTTCTTGTGGAAATACTCCTTAGTAGATCTTAGGTTGATACCAATGGCAGAATTTCCTGAGTCTACCAGTCAAGGAAAACCCTCTGATGGGAAATCTAGTCCTTCCTTCTTTTTGAAATATTGGTGCTCCCTATATGGCGATGTTGTCCCTTCCTAGATTGACCATTGGTCTACCAATTTTATTATTTTCAACCTCAGTGGTTCAGAGTGTCCAAACATCTTTTCAACCAAGTGCTCCTCCACCTAAACAACATCAACATCCTGCTGATCCTAAATTTGATCCATTGCCTTCTTCACCTATTTTTTCACCTCATTCTTCCTCTTCGCCTGGTGAAAGTCTGGATTCTAGTAACCAAGAAGCTAAGAACAAGAAGAAGAGGACAAAGAAGAAGAATAAAAAAAGCAAGGGGGCAACCAAGCAGTAATTGCTACGTATGCAAATGATGTATAGAAACCTTCAAACCAACCTTGAAAAGTAAAATTACCTTGCATGTTATGTAAGGGTGACCACCTTCTTCGAAGCTATCCTAGCATTCCCAAGGTCTTAGAAGTTTGGTTCATAGGTTTACATTAACCTTTGTCATCAGCCTCTGGTGATCATGCTAGTGACAAACCCTCAACTAGTAATAGTAAAGCTCATGAGAAAAGGGGAACGTCAAATTTCCTTGTAAGTTGTGTGAAGGTAATCATACCATTCACCTTTTTCCTCTTATGGATGAAGCTTCCAAAGAGTTGGAAAACATTACAGCTTGTCAACCTCATCTTCCGACTAGGTATCGAAAGGTTTTCCCTGATCCTTCACTAGTTGATCTAGTGATTGATCAAAATTCATATTAGGTCAAACCCACTCTCTTTGAAAGTGAGTTTCATGAGTCCATTATCGAGCAATAATTGGTTGAGAAAATGGTAGAATTGACTCCTCCTTCTGTTAATCGTACATTTCTGGTAGACAGTGAACCTTGTACTGCTAAGGTTCTTCTAGTTTCTTTAGTTTCAAATGAAATGGAGGGAAATCCTCCTATTTTTGAGGTGCATGATAGAAGTTTTGTTGCTCCCATTGAGCATCATACCATCTCTCTCATTACTATGACACCCCCTCCAAATATTTCGGCCACTTCTTTTGATTGGAGCCGGCTGGTAGGATATCGCCTTCTGTCTTATGTGCCTTTCCATATTACAATATGGCTTATGATATGGATGTACCTAGCATAATCATAGATGAGGGTGTATATGTTAGAATTTTGTCCTCAATTCTTGGAAAGCTTTAGTTTCTCCTCAGCTTGTCCTTGTCACCCAGAATCTGTTAGCTTTTAACAGAGGAACCAATCAACTGTTAGGGATCCTTCCTAAGTTACCTATTACTTTGGGAGGAAATATTGTCTATATAGACATGATGGTTTTCCAAGGCCCTTTAGATTTTAATCTACTCATTTTTCGTGACTATGTTTATGTCATGGGAGCTCTTGTCTCTTCCCTCTTTCAAGTGATGTGTTTCCCACATGAAGGAAGAATTTTGATCATTGATTAGCTTACATTCATTGGTCCTTAGTCGACTCATCATCAACCATCATCCCTAAATGGTTCTTATGTGTAAGTGGTATCACCCTTGCCAAAAGTTAATTACGTGGCCACCTATTCCATGCCCACATCTACTGATGATCTCGTAGGTGATGTAGTACCACATGTACTAGGGGCATTGGAGCCTGATTTTTCATTCAAATCCTTGGACATGTATCCCTTCCAGAGTTTTGTTCTCCCATTTGATGAGATCCTCTTGGAATCCATGCCCTTTTCTGGTCTGTGATCAAAGGGATATGGAGTAGAGTTCCTTGTCTTGTGTCAAGCTCCTTAAAAATGAAACAAGGACTGGAGCATATTTCCTTTTCTTGTGTCAAGCTCATTAAAAAATGAAACAAGGGCTATGAGGATAGTTCTTTTACTATGTGAACCTCGTTAAAAAATGAAAATAGGTATCCATGATAATGGTTCTTTTCTTCTGTCAAGCTCATTAAAAAATGAAAAAAAATCCCCTTCCAATTCAAGTCTTTGATTAGATCTTGTAAAATCCCAGTCAAGTCTTTCACTCGATCTCATAAGTAAACCTTCATTCCATCCACCTGTTAGTAACTAAAAGTCTACTTAGGAGACTAAAATGAAGCTTGAGGGGCATGTACCTGAAATTGAGTCATTATGTTGGGGGCATGCAAACTTATCTCAAGCATAGTTTATCTTTGTTTCAAGCTTGTGTAAAAATGAAACTAAATCAAAGAATATTTTTTTCTCATGTTTCAAGCTTGTGTAAAAATGAAACCATTCCCATTTTACATCTCATGATTGCCATTTTTATCAGCCTATTTTTTCCAGATGAGCCTTGGTTTGTTCATTCCGTCATCACCATCTCTTTGGACGATCATGTGCTTTCACTTGGTTGTTTTACCTTTGCTTGAAGGAACATATACAATGAGTGGTCTTATTAGCCACCCTCTTGACCTTTACATGTTTTGAGCAGTTTCATCATGATCAGAACCCATTGTTATTATTTTTATACCACTTGTTCCTTCAAAAGGAGTCATCCTTAAGCTCGTTTCTGACTCTCGAAAAATGAAAAGATCGTCGAGTACTTGTCTTTTTGAACTCATTATATTAAATGAATTAATTTCATCTCAGTATACATTTACCCCTTTTTCAGGCTAAGATTGACTATTTATGAAAAGGGTACACCTTGATCAACATGGTTAAGAGGTTCTCTCAAATATTGTTTTCTAACTTTTCTGATTCAAGAAACAAATTACAAAAAGGGATCTGATGGAGTTTCCTTTTTCGTCTCTTTTTCAAACTCTCTAAATATGAAAAATATATAGATTTATTCTCCCATCACACTTGTGAAATATTTTTACGATAAAAGACTCATCACCATGATGAGACCGAGTTTCTCCTTCATAGGACTCGTAAAATTTACTAGGATGGATTCATCCAAAGGGTGAACTTATATGACAAGCATATGGTATCCTCTTCAAGCTTGTGTAAAAATAAAGAGGTACTCACTAGAAATAGTGGGGAAAAAGTGAAAGTGAAACATATCTTGTATAGGTAGCATGTCACACTTGAACATGACACTCATTTGCATCTCGTGTCGAGTTTGGGATATCCTTGCTCAGTCACTTGTCCTCCTGGGTTTGGGTGATCCATTTTTTCCTCTCATTTGATTATTCCATTTTTTCATCATGACCTTTAGTCCTATGTTGAGTAAAATGTTGCCACACTCTCAAGTTGTGTCTCTAGTGCTTAAAAGAAGTTTTATATGCAATTTTTTTACCTATACATTGTCTAAACCGTTGTTACAGTCTTGGATTTTATTCATTTCATTCCACTTTATTCCTTGCTTTGTGTCAATGATGGGGGACTCATCATTACCCTCCTTCGACGAGTTGCTTCCTATCAACTTTAGCTCAATATCCAGGAAGATGACTTAGAAACTCCCTTTGAGTACCTTAGAGCTTGTATGCCTTAATGGCAAGCTCTTTGCATCTGATGACAAGTCTTCGTCATTGGCCTTCGAGGATGATTCCATGAGTGTTTGAATTTAGCTTCATTATCACATTCACTTGTATTGTAGTACCTTGAGAGCCATTGTCATTATTAGTGGTTTCTCTCACACCTGTTAACGGTCCACATCATTGGCCAATAATCAGGTGGTTTTCTAGCATGTTTGACTTCAAAACATTCATTTTCATGTTAGAATTCATACTTTGATCAGGTCGAGATGGAGTGCAAGACCTTGAGTCTTCTTTGCTATGAATCGGGCTGCATGGAATTATATTTTATTCATGATTTTACACATTTTTCTGTTATATCGGATGGTTGCGTCCATACCTTGGAACTTAGCTTTGCAAATGATCCTTCTCATTTGGATGGTTGTGCCCATACTTTAGCACTTTTTATATAGTCCTTATCATCATAATGGTTGTGTCCATATCATAGATTCATGATATCATATATGCATTTGTATATGTGTCCTTGATTTGTAGGTCTCTAAACAGTCTTTGTCCTCGTCCTTGCAAAATCCCGTAAAGCATCTCGACCATCACTCCTCATTCTGCCATCATGCTTTAGGGGGCATCTGTTATAGAGTATTTTGTCACACCTCCTACACTACCCCATGACATACCCCGAAGTGCCCGAAACATGACCATAATGCAGTGTACTCATTCATATATGCAGTTCAGATCCTTCCTGAGACTTTGATTGGAAAATGCCTTGAGCTTCCCCTGAAGGAAATAGCTATAAAACCCTAATTTGATAATCATCACTGTTATGAGACTAAAAAACGCGATGGTTTCCAGTTGTATTGTACTTGACCCGTGATGGCATTGCTCTATTTGCTTGAATACCCATGATGATCCCAAAAAGGAAATTTTCCCAAAGAGGATGAGAAGCTTCATGATCTAGAAACTTCCAGAGCAATGAGATGGAGGTTGTGTTGGAAATAATACTGAGAGGGGGGATGAATCAGTATTATCACATCAATAAAACTTTTTCATTTCCATATTCATATTCATATATGCTACTTCCACAACTTCTTATGATTCAGTTAGTTGATCCTTAATGAGTGCATTAGAACATTATCAACCATATTAATAGTGAACAGGTGCAGTAAAATAGAACAGATCATCACACATAAGCCACATTTACCAGTACGCAGGCTGCAACCTGCAGAGAGCTACAACCCTCTCTCGTTTTCCAGACTCTCCTGGAAGGGAGCTACAACCC
>APFE031222524.1:2123-40004 GCA_000404065.3 Pinus taeda
ATGCTCATTATTTTATGGTACTGATATGCAAAAATAATTCAAAGTGTAAATAAGGAAGATTTGTTAAAAGAACTAGATAATACTGATTCACCCCCCCTCTTAGTATTATTTTCAACAATCCATTCATTTTCTTATCTTCTCATCAACTCAAGTTGATGATTTGCTACTTCATGCATTTCATGTTTTAGTCCTTGCATCTATATTTCTCTGTTTTCAATTGAATGAGTGAAAAAGTTTTGTTTTCTCTTCTCTTTTTGAATGTCTCTTTTCTGAGCATAGATTACATTGCTTGGTTTGTTTCTATTGAATCTTTGCATATTGGTTTGAAAGGATTTCTTTTTATCGTGCTTTGCATATGATTGATGTTTGGTTGTTTGAAAATTTTCATTGAAAAGTTTATTTGAAAGATTCATTTTAGCATTCCATGAAGAAAATAGATCATTCTAGTTTGTTTAATTGATATGTTGCATTGAGTAGCATCATTGAAAGCTAGAATTACATAATCATTAGCATTTGAAATAAAATGAATTTCTTTTACTATGAAAAGGAATAGTTGAAGTGCATCTAATAGGAAGAGTAGGGAATGGAAAGAATTTTCATTGTTTTGTTTTGAAAAGCAAAGTAGTGAAGAGTCGTCTTACTTTCAGTTGCTTGTTTGTTGCATTGGTTGTTTTCTCTTCTCTCAATTAGTGTAAGCATTCATCGAATTGAAAGTGTTTTATCTCATATAGCTGCATATAAGATTTTTTTAGATGACAGCGTTAGTGCCTTGGAATTGAAACTTGATTCAAGATCAACCGTTAAAATTTATTGAATTAACCTAAGGAAGCATTGAAACTTAACACTCACATTTAGAGGTCTAGGCTAGATATGTGTTCTGGCGTCTTTAAACCTAGTAGCTATCATTTGCTTAGGCATTAGACACCACTAGTACGGACTTGTTCTCCCCATACCGTTGCATATATAAAGGGATACCCCACTAGGTCTCAATCCTTTATCCATAGGAAGCTGAGTTTTTTGCCTTGTAAACGTGATACACCGAACACATCATTCGGGGAGATAACCTACTTGTACTTTTTGGTTCGTTGGGAGGTATTTTGTAGTTCATTGTTACCTGATAATCCTTTTTCCTAGATTACCTTGAGTAGTCATTTTTTATCTTTACTGACTCTTTAAATTTAAAAAGATCATCAAGCAGTTTTCCTTTCAAGCTCGTTAAATCTGAAAGCAACTAGAGTCACCTTTCATCCTTTTCTCAACTCTTAAAATATGAAAAAAGGCAAAGTTTTGTTTCAGACTCTTAAAATTAACTGCCGACGAAATATTCCTGGTTAAAGTTATCTTCCTTAGTGATTCTTTAGGGTCGATTCCAGTGGAAACATTTCTAGAGTCTACCAGTCAAGGATTCCCCTTAGATGGGAATCCTAGTCCTTTTCCTTCTTTTGGAAATGTTGGTGCTCCTTATATGGCAACATTGTCCCTCCTTGGAATAACCATTGGTTTGCCTATTTGGTTATTTTTGACCTCGGTGGTCCCACGTGTCCCAACTCTTGTCCAGCCATCTCCTTCATTTGAACCAGATCACGTTGATTCTAAGGTTGACCTCTCACCTTCTTCCCCTATTTCTTGATCTTCCTCTTCTACTTCGCCTGGTGAAAGTTTGAAACCCAGTAACCAGGAGGCTAAGAAGAAGAAGAAGAATATAAATAAGAGGAAGTCAGATAAGTAAGAAGCCAACCGTGAAACTATTGCTCCAAATGAACTTCTCGTCGACAAACCTCTTTGATCCTTTGCAGAAGGTAAAATTCCCTTGCAAGGTATGTAAGGGTGACCATCTCCTTCGAGACTATCCTGGTATTCCCAGATTCTTAGAGGTATGGTCTCAAAATTTGGACTGACCATCCCCATCGACCTCTAGAGATCATGTCAATGCTACAACCTTGACTACTGATGGTAAGTAGAAGGGGAAAATTAGATTCCCTTGTAGGTTATGTGAAGGAGAGAATCTTCTTCACCTTTGTGCTCTTATGGATAAAGCTTTCAAAGTTTTGGAAAACCTTATAGCTCCTCAACCCCAACTTCATGTTAGTTATTAGAGGCTTTCTTCTAACCCTCTCCTAGTTGGTAAAGAGATTGACTTGGATTCATCTCTTGCCCATCCAGCTCTTCCTAAGCATGACTCTCTTGTGTCTGTTCTTGACCAACCATTGGTCGAAAAGAGTGTTGACTTGCCTCCGCCTTCAGTTGTTCACTCTGTTCCTGAAGAAAGTAGTGATCATACTGCTCATGTTCTTCTCGAATCCTTAGATTCTCATGAATCAAAGAGTGGCCCTCCGTCCCAGTTGTTTAGGAGAGTCCTTCTCCTATTCCAGTAAAGCATGGGGACAATCCTATGATATCCGCACCAAGTAGTTTTTTTGTTTCTTTTGATTGGAGTCAATTGACTCCATTCCGCCTCCCATATTATGTGCCTTTCTAGATTATGGTACACGCCTATAATATGGTAGTGCATGGCACTCTATTAGATGAAATATCATAAGTTAACATCATGTCTTCTACTACATAGAAAGCTTTGGGATCCCCACGGCTTGTGCCTGTCACCTAGAATCTGTTGGCTTTCAATGGAGGAGCCAATCAACCTTTAGGGATCCTTCTGAAGTTCCCTATTACTTTGGGAGGAAATATTGTCTATATAGACATGATGGTAGTCCAAGGTCCCTTAGACTTCGATCTTCTCCTTGGGTGCGACTATGTTCATGTCATGGGAGCTCTTGTTTCTTCACTCTTCTGTGTGGTTTGTTTTCCACACGAAGGGAGAATAGTGACCATTGATCAATTATCATTCATCGGTCACCAGATGGCTCCAATCCTACCGACATCCCCTATTGGTTCTCGTTTTCAAGTACTACCCTCCTCACCACAGGTCAATTGTGTCACTGCATGTTCCGTCTCCACATCTATTGATGATCACGTAGATGGCATGGTACATTATGTTTTGGGGGCATTGGAACCTGATCTGTCATTTGTACCAGTTGACATGTGTTCCTCCCAGAGCATAGTTCTCCTGTCTAGTGAGGACCTCTTGGGGGCCATGTTCTCGTATGGTCCATGATCAGTTGTTATGAGGATAGTTCTTTTTCTGTATCAACCTTGTTAAAAAATGAAACAACGGGCGAGGATAGTTTGTTCCTGTATCAACCTCATTAAAAAATGAAATAGATTTAGAGGATAGTTTGTTCCTGTATCAACCTCGTTGAAAGTGAAATAGATTTCATGAGGATAGTTCCTGGTTTTGTGTCAACCTCGTTAAAAAATGAAACAAGGTGTCGGAGCATGGTTCCTAGTCTTGTGTCAATCTCCTTAGAAAATGAAACAAGGAGCATGAGGATAGTTCCTAGTCTTGTGTCAACCTCGTTAAAAAATGAAACAAAGTGTCGGAGCATGGTTCTTGGTCTTGTGTCAAGCTCCTTAAAAAATGAAACAAGGAATCTTGAGGATAGTTCTTTTACTGTGTCAACCTTGTTAAAAAATGAAACAACTCCCTTTTACAAATCGAGTATATGATTAAGATCTCGTTAAATTCAAGTTGAGTCTTTCCTTGATCTCGAAAGTGAAACTTCATTCCATCCACCTTTTAGCAACCTGATGTCTACTTCGGTGAATGAAATGAAGTTTGGGGGGCATGTGCCTCGGCTCTCATCATGCTGGGGCATGCCATTTTTTCATCCAAGCATAGCTTTTCGTTTCAAGCTTGTGTAAACATGAAATTGAATCCAAGCATGGTTTTTCATTTAAATCTTGTGTAAACATGAAACCGAATCGAAGCATAGTTCCCTGTGGTTCAGGATTGTATAAAAATGAACCCATCTCTGTATTAACCCTTGTGATTGCAATTTTTATCAGCCTCTCCTGTCAGATAAGCCTTGGTTTTTTCTCTATTCCATTGCCACCATCTCTTTGGCCGGTCATTCGCTTTCACTTGGTTGTTTTACCCTTTCTTGAGGAATTGCAATGATGAGTGGTTTTACTAGCTAGCCTCTTGACCTCTTCATTTTTGAGCATTTCCATCATAACCAGAACCAATTGCTACCCATTATACCACTCGTTCCTCCAAGATGAGTCACCTTTAAGCTCTTTTCTGACTCAAAAAAAATGAAAATATTGTCGAGCATTTTTCCCTTTTAGACTCGTTAAAGAAAATAAAAGTAGGGAGTCATCTTTGAGCTCTTTTCTGACTCTCAAAATATGAAAATATTTTCGAGATCTTGTCATTTTGAACTCGTTAAAGGCTGCGAAACGTCGTTTACCCAATATACGTTTACCCCTTTTTTGGGCTAGAATAAAACTATTTATGACAAAGGTATCCCTTAGTCAAACATGACTAGGAGGTTCTCTTGAATATTGTTTTCTACTTGTTCAGGTTCAAGAGACAACTTTACAAAAAGGGATCCTTGGAGTTTTATTTTCCATGTCTTTTACAAACTCTTTAAACATGAATAAGATTCTGAGTTTTACCTTTGTTAGACTCATTAGAAGATTAAACAACATAGGACTTGGCATTGTGACGAGACCGAGCTTATCCTTCCTAGGGATCGTTAAAAATTACTAAGTAGGATCCATCCGAAGGATGGACTTATATTACAAGCATATGATATCCCCTTCAAGCTTGTGTTTCAAAAATAATTGGGGTACTCGCCAGAAATGGTGGGGA
Source organism: Pinus taeda (assembly GCA_000404065.3). NCBI lineage: Eukaryota > Viridiplantae > Streptophyta > Pinopsida > Pinales > Pinaceae > Pinus > Pinus taeda. The sequence goes on from APFE031222524.1 coordinate 6,835, forward strand.
TAAATTGGAAGTATTCATTAGTTGAATTCTTCACTTGAGGTAGCATGTCGCTCTTGAACATTAACACTCATTTGTTGTTCGTGTCAGGTTTGGGGACATCCTCACTCTCTCACTTTCCTTCCTGGGTTTGGATTATCCATTTTAACCTAACATCTAATATCTACCACATCACCATCACCTTTATCCTATGATGTAAAATGCTGCCAAACTCCAGAGTCATGTCATCCACATGTTCAAGAGAAGTCTTCTTGCCTGTACATTGTCTGACCATCTATCACATTCTTGGATTACTATCATTCATTATGTTTCCCCTTTCATGTCGATGATGAAGGATCCATTATGACCTTCTTTCGATGGATTACTTCCTATCGACTTCAGCTCATTGTCCAGGAAGTTTATCTAGAAACTCCTTTCTAGTACCTTAGATCTTGCATGCCTCAATGGAAAGTTCTTCACACTAAAATACAGGTTCTCATCATTGGCCCTCAATCAAGTGATTTCACAGGTGTTCAACTTAAGTTCCTTATTCACACTTCATGAATTGTATTGATAGTACCTTGAGAGCCATTGACATTATGGGTGGTTTCTCTCGTGCTTTTTAACGATTCACATTATTGGCAGGTAATCAAGTGATTTTATAGCATGTTTGACTTCAACACGTCTATTGACATGTTAGAATTTGTACTTTGATCAGGTCGTGTTGGAGCGCAAGACCCTGTGCTTAGATCACAAAAGTCTAGGTTGCGAGGTGATGTGACATGATCACGCTTACATACATGTCTCTTTTAGATGGATGGTTGCAACCATACCATGAGTCTGTTATATGTGATCCTTCTCATTATTGGATCGTTGCGACCATACCATGGGTTAGATATGATCCTTCTTATTGGATGGTTGTGTCCATGCCTTGGATCCATTTACATGATCTTTTTTTGGATGGCTGCGTCCATACCATGATTCATGTATCTTTTATAAGAGATTTCAGTGATGTATATGTATCTATGGTTTCTTGCATGTTTTCTGATGAAAATTTCCGGTTCCATGAATCTACTCATAAAGCATTTCACTCCTCACTCTTATTTGGCCTTCACGCTTTAAGAGGAATCTATTACACAAAATTTTGTCACTATCCCTGTACTGCCTGTTCCTCGATCCTGGAGGAACTCTATAGTGAACCTCATGTGTTTTCCTATCATGAAGAACATATCTTTACATCACCCTTCATTTGCAGAACATTTCCCTCTTACATCATTTCTAGAGAATATTCTTTCAAACTCAGTTTTCAAGGCTAGTGTTATCCCTTAGTTTCTTCCCCGTGTAGATTTATAGAGTCTAACACTGAGTCTAAACCAATCAGTGCTGGTAATCCATCCATGGCCTGCATCAACCCTCTTTTGGAAATTTTTTAGAAATGGAGTCGAAGCTTCCAAGTCTAGAAACTTCGTGAACAGAAGTCTAGTAAATGGTTAGTCGAGATAGAGCCGAGAGAGACTATTTGGGATCTTTTCCCCTACCAAAAGGGATAAGACCTCTCCCATCATAAGAGGACCCATGTCCCCTCTGTCAAGCTATATAAACTTCTCCTTTTCCAACCTCAGTTATCTAATGAAAGGGCTAGAATAATCTTCAAAATATTGATAGCCTTAAACTTCTAGTTTGTGCTTGTAGAGAGAGAATACGTTTGTAGTTTGTTTGGTTTGGAGAAAAGAGGAAGGATCCTTGAACTCCCATTGTTTGCGGTGAATCATGAGATGCTAAAAGTGGTGGTGGAACCCGGACATGTCGAAGGAAACCTGCAATGCTAAGGTGAAGGTTGTACTTTCCTTTTTGTCATAATAATACAACTGATATTATGTTTCCTATATCAATTGCATATGATATTTGGTAGTTTAAGACTCCTTAGCCTCTTAAGTAGGTTGAATCTATTGTATGCTATCATGTGTATTTTGGTTTCTTGTCTATTTGTTTTAGGTGATTGATTAACATTAAGGAGCTGATTGCTGGAGCAAAGACACAAGGACTTCATAAAACAAGGATTAGAGATACAAAAGGTAGGATCTTATCCATTCTCAATCTAAGGGAACTTATGTCAGATTGTCTTGTTTTTGGCTAGACCCTATCCCCTGGGCTAGAGAGATTGTCTCTATCTGGAAAGAGAATATTCCTACTCCACACCTGGTCAACAATGTTAATATTGTCTATTACCCATTTTACCATATCGGTGTATGGTAAAATCTTAGGTCTAGCAGCAATTCTATTAAGGAAAGAAATTGTAGCTTCAAAGTGGGAGGCTTCAGAAGAGGTAGTGGTGTCTGCTATTGCTTTACTTTGGATTATCCTAGGACCCTCACTCTCCAACAACTAGTACATGGTTTCCCATAAGGAAGTACTGTTGTTGATAGTGCATGTCATGTCTAAGAACAATGGGGGCATTTTTGTTACATCAGATGTAGAAGATTGTGTGGCTTCACTAGGTTTCTTCCCTTTCTTCAACTTAGTCATCTTGTTACAAAATTCTTTCTGGGGTGAAACCTGCAAATTGAGAATATAGAGGAATGAAGAGAAATAGGAGTTAAACATAGAAGCACACAAACACACAAGGCTTTGAAATGACGGAAAGGGAATCTTAAATGTAAATCAATCTAAACAGACAATCAAATCTCCTTGGGCTTTGAAATCATAAATACCATTAGGATCCTTTAATAACCGAAATCATGGCCTCGTGTGGTTATTTATTATTCATTAATATATCGCATCACAAAAACTTTCAAATGGTAAATAAAATTATCTTCAAGTACTCCATCGATATGCAATATTGATATCACTGTATCAATTTATTAAGTATGAGAGATGTGCGATTGTGATAGTCACAATATCGCAATATCACAATCAAAGGTTTTTGGAGTAGCGGAAAATGGATATGGCCGAAAGCTTTAAGCGATTTCGAATTTGAGAGAAGTGACATGGCATTGTAGTGGGCCCATGGGTTTATTATTAAGCACGACTTTTGTTTTTTAGATTTATGTTTTTCCTTAGGCAAGCTCTTAAAGAAATAGCTTTATAGAAATAGGGGAGATTGGGAATGATACAAGCGGGGAGCATGTTGATACTCGTGTGATTTATTCGGACACGATGTTTTTAGAGAGTGAGTTTTATTGTTTTGTTGACTCTAGTAGCTTATCACATTTCGAAATAGTTCCTCGATATTATGATATATCGCTTTTCTTATAAGATTGTGATGCAGGGAATTTTTGTCGTGAAGGAATTTCATCAATACTTAAGATTTTTTAATGAATAGATATGTTTTGGTTCCTGGGGCTATCTTTTATCACAATCACAAGCTTCGAAAGGGTAAATGAAATTTTGTTTCTTTGAAACTTTGTGACATGTGAAATTGCCAGTTTTTCTTTAAGGTAAGCCTTATTCAAGTCATTCAAGCTTTTATGAGGATTTGTTTATTAAAAAAACTAATTTCTTCTTGACAAAAATCCTAAACTAGACTATATTCCTATGTTTTTCAATTTTTTAAGGGTCCCTATTTATTTATACAATAATATCCTAAGTTATCTATGTAAAATAAATGGGGGGATTGTTTCATAGCACAACACTCACCTAGGGGGAAATTTTTCATATATATTTTTTTCTTTTGTCCTGTCTTTTCTTTGTTTTTGTTTTTTCTTTTCTTTCCTTTCTTTCTGTCCCCTACAATTTATTTTCTTTTTCTTTTTTCTCTCTATATTATATTTTTATTCTTTTGGAAATAAATTTCAAACATGAAACATTATTTACATTTTTCTAATATAAAATTATCAAGTAAAATCAATTCCTCCTATGAAATATAGGACCCTAACAATGGCTCCAATGGGGATGGAATCCTCCTTGTGATGTGTCAATAAAACCATAGATTTAGTAGACTTGGTCCATTAGTCATGTTGCAAAGATCTTCCAACTGAACTGTTTCACCTGTCTTCTTTTCATATCTATGGTAACACATCAAATACAATCCCTAGTGCCTTCACTGCAGGCTTCAACTTCTATTGATAGTTGCATGCACTCTTGCAATATAAAAGTAAAATGGTATTTTACAATGGTGATGAATGAATTGTCTTACTCTGATGGGAAACAACATTTAAGATGCATGTCATTCATTGGTCTACTTGGCAACTCTTCTCCATTCAAATTGATTCACATAAATGCATTGTTGCCCCTAAAAGCTTCAATCTTAAAAGGCCATTTCCATAAGTTGTCAAATTTACCATGTTTTCCCTTATCCTCATATCTAGAATCCCATTTCAAAACAAGATCATTGAGTTTAAAATCATTTTCCTTTGTCCTTCTATCATAAATCTTCTTAATGTTTTCTTGAATGACTTGAGTTTTATGATAGATTTATTCTCTTGACTATTGCAATTGAATAGTATGGTTGATCCTTATTTTCATGTCATTGGTATCCACTTGAGCTTTTTGTAGGAGTTCTAACACTGGAATTCCCAAAGAAGTTGGGAAAAAAACATCTATCCCATACACTATTTGGAATGGTGACATTCCAATGGGTTTCTTGGAAGTAAATTTGTATGCCCATAGTGCATTGATTAATTTTTTGTGTCATGAATTTTTGTTCTCCACCAATAATTTCTTAATAATGTTAAACAAACTCTTGTTTGAGGACTCAGCTAACCCATTCCCCTAAGGGTAATAAGCAATAGAGTTCCCTAACCTGATCTGATATTTCTTACAGAAATCTATCATCTTTTTGGACTTGAAAGAAGTAGCATTGTCAGTTATGATTTTATGAGGGCAGTCACACCTAGACAGTATATTTCCTTCTAGAAATTGGATGATAAAAGAGTCAGTGACTTGTTTAGTGGGAATGGCTTCTATCCATTTAGTAAAGTAGTATGTTGTTGTCAAAATTCATTTATGTTGGCCCAAGGACCTCAGGTGAATTTCACCAATGAAGTCTAATCCCCATTGTTGAAAAGGGAATTCTACTGAAATTGGTTTCAAAGATAGAGGTAACAACTTTCTTTTACCTTCAAATATTTAGCATTGTTGACAACAGGTGACCTTATTATGTACATCAAAGAATAGGGTTGACCAGTAAAAACTGGATCTAAAGATTTTATTGGATATAGATTTCCAATATATATGGCTACCATAGTCTCCCTGATGAAATTCATCTAGAACCCTATTTGATTCATCTTTCAACAAACACTTTAGTAACATTCCTCCAACATATTTCCAATATAAATTATTGTCAATAATGCAAAATTTCAAAGATTTCATTTTAAGGAACCTTGTCGTGGTTTTAGTTAAACTAGGAGGAGCATCTAGGTTTTGTAAAACAAAAATTATATCATCATACCATGGTGATGTGCTAAAAACTTATGAGATCAGCCGAGTCACCTTCCCTTCCTGTTCATCTAATTTTGTAATAAAAGTAATGTCTAACACATTACAATTGGACTCTACCATGAGTTTTTCTAACCCTTGATAAGCTGTATTGGCATGATTTCAATATCGTATTCCAAAATAGTGGAAATTTATTTGACCCTTATGCCATCTGGATCTGCTTGTGTGAGTATGTCCTTGACAACTACACTAGGGACTAAAGTAATAATATGTGAGTGCAAATTATAAACCCTAAAATCCTTGATTGCCTTAACCAATTCAAATGCTTGTTTTTCCATGATGTTTTATTCATCGATGCATCTCTCAATGGTCTGCTGAAAATGGAAATTGGTTTTTCATGTTCTTCAGGATTCTTCTGCAACAACACAGTTGTTATTGTATGATTAGATGAAAAAGGGAATACTGTGAAATCTTTAGTAAATTCTGGACTTATTAACATGGGTGTAGTTGTTAAACCTTTCTTGACCTTAGTAAAATAATCCTATGCATCATTATGCCATTTAATTTTAGTATTCTTCTTTAACATGTTTGTTATTGCTTTTAGGATTTCAGCCAAATTTGGTATAAATCTCCGAAGGAAGTTTATTTTTCAAATAAAGGATTGGACCACTTTCTTGTTCTTAGGGGGGTCTATTTTCAATATTTCTTCCACTCTGCTAGGGTCAATTTTTATACCATCCTTTGAAATGATGTGTCCTATCAGTTTTCCCTCTTCTAAACCAAATAATGTTTTTTTAGGGTTAAGAGAGATACCAAATTTTCTACATTTTTTGAAAACTATCCTTAAAAGGAGAAAATGTTCCTCATTTGTCTTTGAGAAGACAGTGATATCATCTAAATAAATTACTATAAACATACCTAATTCATTTGCAAAGGAAAAATCCATTTCTCTTTGGAATGTAGCCCCAACATTCATAATACCGAAAGGCATTTTCACATACACGAAAGTGCCCTAGGGTGTTGTAAATGTTGTTTTCTCTTAGTCATCGGGATGTACTAGAACTTGGCTATAACTATAAAATCCATCTAATAAATAAATTATTGCTTATCCAACTACCTTCTACAGGATGTGGTCCATTTTCAGCAAAGGATAGTTGTCTTTCAGAGAAGCTTTATTGAGATTTCTAAAATCAACACATAGTCTAATCTCCCCAGTGTTTTTCCTAATAGGAACTAAGTTTGATACCCATTTTGAAAACCACAGGGGTACAACGATTTTGGCATCATACAATTTCTTAACTTCTTTCTCAACTAGGGATCAAAGCATTGGGTTGATCCTTTTTAGTTCTTGTTTAAAAAGTGTGTGGTCCTCTTTTATAGGAATTTTATGTTGTATGATGCTAGTGGCATAGGACTTTAAATCCTCACAAATCCAGGCAAATACATCTATGAATTCTTTGAAAATCTCTATATACTTCTTCTTTTCAGCTAAAGACAAAGATTTGGAAAATTTAACTATTTTAGGATTTTATTTGTTTCCTATGTTACATTCTTCCACATCGGCTCTAGTAGGTTCTATTTTATGTTTTTTAGCCGCATCGTTAAAATCAAATATTTCTTCCAAGGGAACTAACCTCTAGGAAAAACATTATCCTTTAATTTTAAAATTTCTCACTCTTCTTGAGCTTTATCAAATTCATTCAATTCCACTTTATTCATTATTCTATGTACATTATTATCTACATCACAATCTATGTCTATATTGGCACACTAGAATTCATCCTTTTACTGCAAAAAAATCCAATTTGTTCATCATTTCCAAAAACTTGTTTGTACTTGATGTTATCTGGGATAGCTGGTCGGTTCTCAACCTCAATTGTGTACTGGTGACTAGGGAAATAAGGCATTTTATAGGTACTAGTTGAAGTAGCCAAAACATCAGCTATAATGTTTTGACCTCTTGGAACTACATATAACTCATACTCAAAAAATGTTCAAGGAAATCTAGAGCAACATTCCTATAAGCCCTTAACCTTGGATGTTTAGCTGCATATTTTCCTTTGATTTGTTTAATTATGAGTTTAGAATATCCATGAATTGAAATTCTCTTGACAAACATCCATGTCTAGGGAGAAACTTAATTGAGACATGAAAATTTTGGGGAGCAGAGAGAACTAGGGTTTGATACAGAAGACTCAGGAACAAGATGGTAACCGTGGAGGGGCAAGGAGGAGGGAGCTCCACTCCCTCCTACAATAATGTTGTTTCGAATAGAAGCAGAGGCAAAACAAACCTCAAAATTCTTCGGAGAATGAGATAAAAATTACTGACACCCAAAAGGTGGAAGGCAACAAACGCCATGAAAAGGAAGGGACCCACGAGGAGATTTGATAGGAGGAGAAAGCTAAAAACAGTGGTCAGAGAAATATGAACAGCAAAAAAGTGGGGCCCTAAAAACCCAAGTCTAACATTAAATCTCGGGTAGTCCTAAACAATCCACCTCTGCAGGAGCACAGGGATCACATGACAACCTATGCAATCATATGCAAGTTTATGGGTATCTGGCCCACAGAGAGGGCACTATACACTTGGATTAAAAACACCTAGAAACCAAAAGGAGAACTAAATATCCATCTTGGATCCAAGGTTTTTTTTACTTTGGTATTCACAAACCTGGAGCATAAGGACAAAATTTTTGAAGGAGGCCCATACTTCTTTGCAGCTGCTGGTCTCTACATGTGACCTTGGACGATGAACTTTGTTCTAGAGCGCGAGACGTTCACATCAGTGCCGATACGAATAAGGCTATACTCTTTACCTTTATATTACTGGATGTCAGAATCTTTAAAAGCTATAGGTAATAAATTATGGCATTTCATAAAGATATCAGAGGCAAATCTGCGAGGAAAATACACCTCCTTTGCTCGCATATGTGCAGAGATGGACTTATCAGGAGCACTTTCAAATGAGGACATCCTAGAAGTCTATGATGAGGAATGGGTTCAAACAGTTGACTATGAACACATACCATATAGATGCCGCAAGTGTCATGAACATGGAACCTCTTTAGGGACTGCCCAATTAATAAAAGGGAGGAAAACCAGAAAACCAACAAAGTAAAAGACCTTGAAGGTTTTACCAAAGTGGGAGGAAAGGGGAAAGGAGGAGGAAAGAGGACCCAAAAGAAACCTAGTGAAAGCAAATTACCGAGTCACAACGGTTTTGAAATTTTAGAAGAGGAAGAAGAGGAATAAGAAGGAGCACAAAGGATACTAGAAAACCACCAAAGAGAGAAAGGAAAAGAGGCTAACATGGAAATCATACAAGAACAAGTTGAACACATAATGGATCCTAAAAAATCCATGGAATTAGACAGGGACCATGAGAGGACCCTAAGTGAAAGTGGCACGGAGGACCAAGATCTACAAGAGATCCTTGAGCGGGAGAACCTTGAACTAAAAAAGTTTCTAGAGCAAGGAAGCAACAAAGAAATCAACTCTCTACCACAGGAGGAACTTGATAGAGTACAAAAGTTATTCCTAAATAGGTCTGATAAAAAGGCTATAGGAGTAAAAAAAGGCCATGAAAACTAGGAGAACAAAGGAGTTAAATTAATGGGATTAGTATCAGGAAAATCTACCAAAAACCCAGGAAAAAAAGAGGAAGGAAGAGACAAAAATAACTGTTGTTAGAATGCAGAAAACTCATGATTAAATCAGGCAAGATGAAAGATCTCTCCAGTTACTCCTTTAAAAACCCCACATTATGAAACTCATAACATGGAACATTAGAGGACTGGGGAGCAAAAGAAAACAGAGAAATTTAAGTAACAGAGTCAAGGAAGTAAAACCTGATATGGTGTTCATACAGGAAACAAAATGCTTAGTAGAGAAATTAGGGAAAAGCATAACTAATGGTTAAGTAAGTATGATTATCTCGAAGTCAAAGCAACTAATGCAGTAGGGGGAATTCTCACTCTATGGAATCCACAGAAATTTGGTATTCTTGATGTGGAGGCATCCAGGCACCACCTCTCTTTGATTATTCAACTTGTGGGGGACAAGGAGTGCTACATGATTACCAATGTCTATGGTCCTCAGCTTTTGGAAGAAAAACTCAGGCTCCTCACCTCTCTGGAGGAAATGAAAGAAAGGTACCTAGAATTACCGTGGATCCTTGGAGGAGATTTTAATATGATTAAATCTCTCACGGAAAAAAGGGGGAACCAGAATACTGGGTAGAGAATCAGTAGCATTCTAGAAATTCCTCACTAATATGAGACTAGTAGTCATGGATACTAGAAATGGCACATTCACGTGGAATAATAAGAGAGGGGGTATAGCTCAAGTAGCCTCAAGACTTGATAGATTCATAGTCTCAGAGGAATTGTTGCTCACAGGGAACAACTTGACAACTTGCATCCTCCCTTTTGGGGGATCATACCACTAGCCCATACAATTGGAAGCTTCCATGATAGGAACTGTGAGAAACAGGCCCTTCCGGTTTGAGAATGTCTGGCTCACACCTCTGATTTCATCACAAACATTGAGAAGTGGTGGGCTGAAGAGTTACACACCCAAGGAATGAAAATGTTCGTCCTTCATCTTAGACTCAAACACATCAAGAGAAAGCTCAAAGATGGAACAAAAACGAGTTTGGAAACATCTTCAAAGATAAACAAGAAGTGGAAAAGAAATTACAGGAGATTAATCAAATTCTCATCTTAGAAGGATTCACAGAGGAAAGAAAAGAGCTAGCAGACTCACTTCAACAAGAATGGGATAAAAGATGTTATCAGGAGGAAATATTCTGGAGAAAAAAATCCAGAGTGCAATGGATTAAGGAAGGGGAGAGGAACACTATGTTCTTTCACAAGTCTACCATTGCACACAGGGCTAACAATAGGATAACGAAACGTACAGATCCCCAAGGAACATAGAAAAATACTCATGAGAAAATGGAAGATGTTCTGGTCTAACACTTTCAAAGTATTTCAGAGGAGAATATGGCAGATAGATCCCAATTCACTAAAATATTTACCCATCACATTCCAAAGTTGGTAACCAGGGAAGACAATCATAATCTCAACAGGCTAGTGTCGGAGGAGGAGGTCAATGAGGTCATCAAAGAAATGCATAATGGGAAAGCTCTAGGACTAGACAATTTCAATGTAGACTTCTTCAAATCTTGTTGGAAGATAGTCAAACATGACATTCTGGAAGTAGTGGAGGAATCGAGAAACTCTAAATCAGGTTTGAGAGTGATTAATGAATCCTTCATTGCCTTAATCCCGAAACAAGAAAAAGCCACCACTCCTGATAGATTCTGACCCATAGCTTTATGCAATGTGGTGTACAAAATCATTTCCAAAGTCATTGCCAATAGACTCAAACCTCTTCTACCAACACTTGTGTTAGAAGAGCAGACTAGATATGTGGAAGGGAGGAAAATTCTCAATAATATCATTCAAGCTCATGAAGTGGTGCACTCCCTCAAAACCAATAAGCAAGTAAACATGATTATACAGCTGGATATAGTGAAAGCTTATGATAAACTAAGTTGGTCTTATATCAGGGATGTTCTTAAAGCATATGGCTTTGATGACAATTGGATAAGGTTGGTCATGGCTTTTGTCACTACTATTAGTTGCTCAATTCTCCTTAATGGCTCTCCTTCCAGAACTTTCAATCCTTCAAGAGGCCTCAGACAAGGTGATCCTATTTCACCATTCCTCTTCATTCTCATGATGGAAGGATTGGGCAGAGCGATCACTGCTGCCAGGGAGGAAGGAAGAATACAAGGACCAAGACTTACTCGGAATGGAGATACTTTGACCCATCAACAATTTGTGGATGACACTATGCTGCAAGGCATCCCCACAGTCAAGGAAGCCAAAGCATTGAAACAAATTCTATATGAGTTTTCTTTGGTTGCTGGTACTGAAGTAAGCATTGCAAAATATAAGATCTTATTTTTCAACATTGATATATCTATTCAAATGAATCTCTCCAAATTTTAGGCTTTCAAAGAGATTCACTGCCCTCTAAATATCTGGGAGTACCCCTCACAGACAAATCGCTGAGAAAGGACATCTGGGAGGCTGTAAAAAATAAACTGAAGGACAAGGTCAACAAGTGGACTAGTAGATCCTTGAATTTAGTGGGAAGGTTAGTCCTCACCAAGGCAGTACTACAAACCATCCCAATCTTCATGTTTTCAGCCCTTCCGACACCATCAGGTATCCTTCAGCAAATCAGAAATATCCAAAGAGACTTTCTTTCGGGAAAAGGAGAAGATAAAAAGAAATGGGCTCTAGTAGCTTGGGACAAGATTTGCAAACTCAAATCCCATGGTGGTTTAGGTCTACATGACCCAGTGATTCTAAACAGAGTCTTGGGAGAAAAACTATCGTGTAGATGGCTAAAGGAAATACAAAACCCCTGGGAAAAACTCTAGAAACAAAAATATGCAATGGATTGGCAATAAAAGGACCACATAAGAATGTCAGGAAACATAAAAGGTTCCCATATTTGGAACAAGGCCTGGGAGAACATAGCTTTAGTACAAAAACATAGTTTCTAGGAGATCAGAAATAGAAACCTTGCCTGGTTCTGGGAGGACAACTGGCAGCAGGTAGGTAACCTTAGCAGAGAGGAACTAGATAGTATTCAGACTGATACAATAAACAAAGGATTGAAAAAAGTGAGTGACTATTAGGAACAATCAAGGGAGAATTGTAAATGGAGAATTTGGAAGCTACCAGAATACAATGAGGCAACACCGCTAAAAAATCAAGCTAAAGCTCTAGAGATCATCTTGGAAAAGAGACAAATTTTGATCTCAACTTCGGATGACCTACTAAGATGGGGTAGAAATAATGAGGGTATCTTCAACCTCAAGGAAGCCAAAATAATAGCTATGGGACTTAACTTACCAAGCACTAACAAGACATGGAAAGATATATGGAATAGCCCACACTGGAAGAAGATCGAACTGTTCAGGTGGTTGGTCCAACACGAAAAGATTCTAACTTGGGAGAATCTCAGAAAGAGAGGGTTTGCTAGATCTTCAAGACGCCATTTATGTGGCTAGCAGGAAGAAACCATGAATCATCTTCTCAACCTCTGCTCCTACACCTCAACCTTATGGAATTGGGTAGTTGATGTCTTTAGGCAGATAGAAAGGAACGAAAATGACATTACTATTATGTTGAAAAACTGGAGAAGAGACTTCTCAGACAATGAGATAGTAAATATTGCCTAGGCCCTGATTCCAGGTTTCTTGGTCTGGAATGTCTGGAAAGAATGCAACAACAGAATCTTCAAAGATAAGACTGGCCTAGCTCAAAATATCATAACAATAATCCTAAAGCATCTTAAGGAAATGATCAATGGCCTAGGGGGGCATTCTCCAGAAAAGCTCCCGGGCAACATAGAAGCTTGCATTTTGAAACTGTTGGGACTCCAGTCACATAACCCTCAGAGTCCTAATGGAACTATGAAGCATACCTTAGAAGGAAAAGCTTTCTGGCAACCTCCTCCACATGGTTTTTTAAAATTCAACATAGATGGAGCCTCAAAAGGTAACCTTGGGGACGCTGGTTATGGTGGAGTTATAAGAGATGAGGAGGGCAACTTAAAAGTCATCTTCCACAGCCACTTGGGAAGGGCCACCAATAATATGGCAGAAATCATGGCTATGGAGCTACGCTTGGAGATTCTAATAGAGTACAACATTCAAAATGCCATCGTCGAGGCTGACTTTGAATTAATCATCAATTTGGTCAAATGGCTAGGCTTAGGCACTTTACCAGATAAAGTCTCAAGCCACTGGAGACTTCTACAGGTCTATCACAGAATACAAGCTCACCTCAGAATTCTAAGAACTCTAAGTTTTGTTCATGTAAGAAGAGAAGCCAACAGTGTAGCAGCCTAGCTAGCCAATGAAGGGGTAATATGCACATAAGACAACAGGTGTTGCAGGTGGGAGGAGGTACCAGACAGCCAATTGCATGAAGGCTTTTCATTTAGGGCCCTCACAGGCATGGAGCAGTACTAGATCAGATAGGGCAATTGACTGTCTCCTCTTGTCAATGAAGGATAGGGGTATTTCAGGAAGATACACAGAGTTTGGGAAATTGTGGGTCTCGAAGGAAAACAGGAAGTGACAAAGCAAAGGCTATAGGCCAATGAGTGGGTTGGTGGGTTTGGGAGTTAGTTAGCGGGAGTCAAAATAGTTTCTGGTTTACCACCCTTATCGGGTGCCCTCAAAACCAAAAGTGGTTTCTGCGAATCGCATGTGATGCCACTCAAATGTTGACACGTGGCTTTGGGAGGAGAGTGAATACCACCCTCATCCGGCGGGTATTCCTCGAGCTTTTGCTTCGCCTGATATGGCCATTGGCCATTTGATCATGGGGGAGCAGATCGACATCTATCAACTATCGAGCAGGTTAGTGGGTTCGGGAGAAAGTCAGAGGGAGTCAAAACAGCTTCTAGTTTACCACCCATATTGGGCGCCCTCAAAACCAAAAGTGGTTTCTACGAATTACATGCGATGCCACTCAACAGTCTACACGTGGCTTTGGGAGGTGAGTGAATATCGCCCTCATCTGGCGGGTATTCCTCGGGCTTATATTCCACGTGATATGGCCATTGGTCATTCGATCATGGGGAGTTGATCGATGGCTATTGACTATCAAGCAGGTTAGTGGGTCTGGGATAAAGTTGGAGGGAGTCAAAAAAGCTTCTGGTTTACCACCCATTTTGGGCACCCTCAAAACCAAAAGTGGTTTCTACAAATTGCATGCGATGCCACTCAACAGTCTACACGTGGCTTGGGGAGGTGAGTGAATATCGCCCTCACCGGGCGGGTATTCCTCAGGCTTATGTTCTACTCGTTATGGCCATTAACCGATAGATCTTGAGGGATCAGATCGACGACTATTGGCTGTCGAGCAGGTTGGTGGGTCCAGGAGAAAGGTAAAGGACCCCAAATCTCTTGGTTGCATTCTCTATTCCCATTTTTATGTCTACCAATTTTTTTTGTCAGGGCTTCCTTTTTAGTACGGGTACTAAGTGCTGCTAAAAATCTTCCCTTTGCTGGAGGAATTGCTTCCTCTTTATGCGGGTTGTAACTTTTGTAACATATTTTCAGACACAAGTTAATAGAAGGTCCGACTCTTGCTTTAGCAAAAAAAAGAATTGAAAGTCTCTTAACACCCAATTTTTTTCGAAAGTTAGAATCCTAGGATTAAGGCTTCATACTTAGCTATATTTTTGCTACATTGGAAGTTCAGTTTATAGGAATGTCTAGTTTTTGAATTGAAAACCCATACACTTACTCTTAATCCTTTTTTGATTACAGCCCCATCAAAATCCATGTTCCATGAAGGCTCATTATCTTCATCCAGTTTTACCATGTCTGTTTTTTTCTTCTATCTCACACAAATCAGTTTCTAGGTTAGGGAGTTTTCCTTCTACACCTCCATCATTATACAAGATAAAAGATTCTAGGTATGAATGAGTTGAATACAAGGGATGGTTGTTTGTTCTATCCTGATTGCCAACCATGTGTTTCATTAGGGTTTCTCTGTAAAGTATCCTATGCTGACCAAAAACAGGTATGGTAGCATAACTTATATCCATTTGCAGTGTGCCTTGTAGCTTTTCCCCCCATGATCTAGAAATAAGCATTCCATATTTTGGGGGTATGTATGCTACTACAATATCCATGATTATGCTTCTTGCAAGAATTTGAGCTAGGGTGACACAAAGGTCTTTAATGAGACAAAGGCACCTTACCTTGCTGGAATCAAAAGAATACAAGTCTTTATATGGCCTAGAAATTTCAAGATTCAATTTCTCCATTATGACTCGGGGCATTAAATTGTGTGAGGTACCAAAGTCAAGCATGGAATTGTGAAGGACCTTGTCTAGGATATTGAGACTGACATAGAAAGGGGGAACATTTCCATCTTAGGGTTTACCTTCTACCTCTAGACCAAACAAAAATTCAGGTTTGTCATCAGTAAGGTTTACAATATATGTTCCTTCTCCTACCTTTAAGGCTTTCATTACTTGTTCCTTATACACGTTCTTATTCATCAGTTCATTGAGGGTTTTGAAATTTTTACTTTTGCCAATTCATTTTCTATGCTAAAAGAGGTTTTTGGCTTCTCTATTTCCTTGAGGTTCTGATCCTGTTTCTTAAATTTTTCTCTTTGAGTATCTTCTTTGGATTGACCAGAGGAAGGAACATCTTTAGTTTGACTAGAAGAAGGGATATCGATCTGAGTTTCCTTTGGTTGATTATCAGCAGTCTTTTTGGAAGGAGTATCAAAGATTTTCTTAGGAGGATAATCAACAGTTTTTCTACTCCTGGGGTTATGTTGCCTATGCACTTCCATTATGGCATTCTGATATCCTTATTTGCATTCTTCAGACTCTAAAGGACTTATTTCTGGTTGTGAAAGAAGAAATTGATCTTACTCTTCTTTAGTCAAAAAGATATGATCAATTTATGTCTCCCCAAACAAATTGATTTGGTTTTGCCTCTGAAAATTCTTCTATTCCCATTTCTTCTTCAGCATAGTTTTCCTAAAAAGGGGGCATAAGTTTCTGATCATTAGGGCCCCTTTGTTCCCTTTGTTTTATCAGAGGTGGATTTATTCTAAGATTCTAATTTTTGTTTTGAGAATTTGTTTGGTTATCCCTAGGAGGGTTCTATCAACCACTATCATCCTCTCCATCATTCTTTCCATGGTTTTGACTAGATTGTCTATTTTTAAGTCTGATGAAGAGGAGGAAGGTTCCTCCTTGATGGTAAAAATTCTTTTAGTTTTAAGCTTGGCTTTATTGGCTAATAAATTAGCCTCTACTTTGATAGAATTACTTTCCATTTCTTCAAGTGTGGTAGGGTCTCTTTCTCTTAATTGGTAGGCCATGTCAACATCAAACCCTTCAAGGAAATGAATACGAGCTAACCCTGGTGGGGGATTTATAGCAAATGGAATGGCATTATAAACTCAAATAAACCTATCACAATATTCTTCAACAGTTTCATTAGGCCCTCTTTTTATATTTTTATATTCATTTAAAACTTGGACGGGAATCTTTTTGTTTCCCATATGTTAGGAAAGACTAATGAAAGGTAGCAAGATCATTAATGGTAGCTTCTGGTAAGGATTTAAACCATTTTCTTACCTCTCCATTAAGGCTTTGGGAAAAAAACCTCATCTTCACATCATCTTCATCAACCTCCTAAAGGCCAAAGTAGTCATTCATTTTATCTACATGTTGTTGTGTAGTGAGGGCCCTAGTGCCATCAAACTAAGGAATCCTACTTTGATAGACTTAAGGCATGTTATGTAATTGGAAAGGTAAAACCAAAGGAGAATATCGGGCTGCCATGACTAGTATATGGGGAGGAATAACAAATGAAACAGTGTGAGGTGTAGATGTGGAAGGGATTAA
This sequence comes from Pinus taeda, assembly GCA_000404065.3. Classification (NCBI taxonomy): domain Eukaryota; kingdom Viridiplantae; phylum Streptophyta; class Pinopsida; order Pinales; family Pinaceae; genus Pinus; species Pinus taeda. The sequence continues at coordinate 23,661 of APFE031222524.1, forward strand.
GACAGTTTTTATTATGGTTAGTGATATTAATGGAGAGGTAGTGGAAATTGTTAAGGAAGTGGAAATAGTGGAAACAATATATAAAGATTGTGTGATGGGAGAAGAAATAGAGAATGATAAGGATGAAAGTTCAATTGATTACTTGAAGTAGGCTTTGTGAATAGTTTGATCTAGGTCTATCACTAAGTCTTCTAATTTTTCAAAATGCTGGAGAGCTTGTTTGTCAAGATCCTGGTCTACAGATTGATGTTCAGATATGTATGGCTTTAATACTAACTCATCAATGATATTTTCAGCAACAAAGCTTTCAGACTTGGTTCTAAGCAGACTGAGTTCAAAAGTTAGATCAAATTGAATGTCTTTTACGGTAACAAAACTCTTTGGAAAAGAACTGGCTCTTCATAATACTGTTACTCCCTTGACTTTTGGTCAAGATTTTCTTCCTTATCAGTTTCTCAAGATTATCTACGATATTGGGAGGATTCAGATCTAGATGAGATCTGGTATGAATTATTTTAGAAGCCAGATCTATATAGTATTTAACACACAATTACAGTTTGTACAAAAATTACAACCTCAAAAAATTTATTTCTAAAAAATAACTCTTAAATGTGCTAAAATAAAGTTTTTGAACCAGGGAAATGAAATTTCAAACAAAGATATGTTCTTCCCCATTATGGTCACCAGGATGTTATCACTCCATAATTTTTGAGGTTGTATAGTAAATCACAGAGGAAACCTTAGATCCACTTTGGAAACTGGGAATCCAACCCTTCTAGTTTCAGAGAGGGATCTTTATATAATTTAGCTTTGTTTTACTGATGATATTAGGCTAGTTATCATGTTCAGTTTTGGGTTTTTGTATTGTTGGGTTGAGATAGTGGAAATAGGCCATTGGGAAATGGAGTCACAAGTTTTGTTTGATCAAACATAGATTTTACAGGATCAACTTACAGGGAAGGGTAGGCAAGTTCATTGGATCCTTTAAGATCTAAGGTTTAAAGGAGAAGAAAAGGATAAAGCAATCCAATTAATAAACAGAGAAATTAAGAATTATGTTTTAATTTTTAGAAGAAAACATGGAAATTATTCATAAGTTAGATACAAAGTGTACTTCTAAACAAATTTTGTTCTTACTCTTCTTAGAATAATTTAGATTATAGAAACACATATAAAAAACAATGAAAACATTCAACAAAGAGATGCACTTCACCAATGAAAATGAGATGAGAATCCTATAATGCTTGAGTTGTATTACTGAGATATGATCAAAGATAGCTCTATGAGCTTCTTTACAATATAATTCCTTTCTTCAAAACTAATCCCAACACTTATTACTTCAATTTTTGAAGTATTTATACAAATTCTTCACAAAATATCTTAATTCAAAATATCAAGATTTATTACAAATATCTAAAATATGTGTTACAAAAATAGGACTAAAATATAGGGCATTCAAAACTAATGAATCTGCTTGGCAATATCTTTGATGATTTTTGGTGGTAAGGAACATTGATTCGAATTTGATAGCAAGTCTTATTTGATGAGGTGGCATCCAAGTCACTAACTGCCCATGAGATTTTTCCTCACGAAATTTTGAAAAATAGGGTTCCATGATGCCTTTGAATATCTAAACCCATGATATTTGTGAAAGAAATGAGAGATTTTTTTGCATATGATAATATTACCAACAAAAACCTCTTTCAGTGTTTGAAAATTAATTTTCATCTATTCGGAAACCACATTTGAAAACAATGGCTTAAAATAAAAAATTTCTAGAAAATATGCCTTCAAAGATTCATGTGAATATCCTAAACCATAATATATTTTATAAAACATAGACATGTTTTTAAATGGGTCTGTTATAGACAAAATTCTCTTTCAGTTTTGTGAAATTCATTCTTTTTTGTTTGGAAACCATGCTCGAAATAAATGTGTTGTATAGGAAAAAACATAGTTTTAACTGATTATCTTTCCAACTCAATGCTGACTTTAATTTACCAACATTCATTATTGATCTGGCGAGAATGGGATGAAATAGATATATGATGTGGGGGTGGGTGGTGAAATAGAGGTGGGGGATAATGTAGAGGCACATGGTTGGTGGAAATAGTTGATGTGTGAGCGCGGAAGGAAGGCGTAGGAATGGAGTGGGAAGCAAAAGTGGGATTGAGCGGGAGGAGGTATGTGGCAGTAGGGGAATGGATGTGATGTAGGGACGTGGCGGTTAGAATGAAATGGTGGGAGTTTATATTGGTGCGATATAGGACTAGTTTTCGAGGGGGTAGGTGGCAACGGTAATTAAGCGGGGGGGGGGGTGCGAAGTGATGAGCAATTGTCACGTAGCGTGGGGCCGGTGAATAGTGAATCTGCTTTTCGGACTGCCCCCTTCCCGATAATGGTAGAATGGATTGGAGGGGCTGAAATCGATCCCCCACCATTGATTCGGGTGAGGTAGATTGTGGCCATTGAAATATGCGCCCACCATATCACATAATGACAAAGCAATTTTGTCATTTTTTGACTTTATAACATAATCCAAACATTAGTGCCAACACATATTATTACATATTTTTAATCGTGATTAAATAACATGATTAATTATTGTAAACCTGTTTAACCTATCCTAAGCATGGTTAATCTATTCTAAAGGTGCATTTTGATTTGCAAACCTTTTTATTAATTTTTTCCTATTCAAAACAATATGAAATTTTATTTAAATACTTCATTGAACTTTAGCCAAGTTTAAACAATTTGGCTAACTTTTCTCTAATCTAACCAACCATTTCAACCAAGATTAAGCTAGATGGTTGACTTATTTCCCTAACCTAACGTATTGGATCAAGTTTAATCATGATTAGCCAGTATAATTAACTAAATCATTTATTTATAAGTGGCATTTAAACAAGTTTCACACTTACATACAAACATTTCTAAATGAAGGTCTTCATGTATTTTCTGCTTTTTTTGGTGGCATTTGGACTTGCTCACCTAGGGGGACATTTTTCATATATATTTTTTTCTTTTGTCCTGTCTTTTCTTTATTTTTTTCTGTCCCCTACAATTTATTTTCTTTTTTCTTATATATATATATATATATATATATAATATTATATATATAATATATATATATATATAATATAATATATATATATATATATATATATATATATATTCTTTTGGAAACAAATTTCAAAATGAAACATTATTTCATTTTTCAAATATAAAATCATCAAGTAAAAACAACTCCTCCTATGAAATATAGGACCCTAACAAGCACCAAATCTACCAAAATAGTTCAATTTCCTTAATACAGACGAAAACAACATATCACAAACATTCAAAGAATAGTCTTACAATATTCTCAACATATGCATGAAAGCGTGTTGGCTCAACAAGATTCTAAATTAAGTAAGTTCCAAGATAGATCAAGACAGTGTACACCACTAACCCCAATAGTAGAGCATTAGAGCAGTCACTCAGTCCCTCTAGAAGGACTATCTTCCTCTACAATGCCTAGTATGAGGAGCCATGTTGAAAATTCATTTTCATGTGCTATGAGGATGTCTATATAACAAATGGGGTGATCATTCACCTCCCTTGTAACTCTTGGACTACCCTCATGACTTTTTGACTTCTCTAGGACCTTTCGGCTTCCTACATGACTCTTGGACTTCCACTTTACATTACATTCCTCCAATATTGGATTTGCATAATCCAAAAAATGATGTATCACACGATGACTCGTGACATGACATAACATGACATTGATGACATGGAAATTTCAAGACACTCTTTGTTGTTGCTTTCCTTTTGTCTTCTTGAGAGATGGAACATGATCTTCCTCTTCGTCCTCCTCATGGCTTGAAGATAAGGAGTCTTCAATGTGATCTTTATCTTTATTATTTTGTTGTACTCTCGCATTCCTTCATATTCTCACATGATGATCATATTATCTCTTCAATTCCATTGGTGTCTTCTAACATGGTCTCCTCCTCCTTTTCCTCCATCATCATCCTATCATGATCAGATAGAGTACCTGCAACTAAAATCCACTTATAACAAGAAGACATCAGTCTGAAAATTCTTAATCTAACATGTTTCATGAAATCACTTGTTAGGGTTGGAACCAAGTGGCTGATTGGGTGATTGACTTGGGGATTGCATAGTTCTAGAGGCTAAGGTACAAGACTGAGGCTTGAGACTATGCAATGTGCAGTTCAAGATGTCCAAGGTCAAAGGATTGCATAATTTAGGGGCTCAAGAGCTGAAGGTTAGGGCTTGAGGTTCCCCAATGTATAGTCATGGAAGGAAAAAAGTAAATAATTGCACAGTTGAGGGACTTAGGAGGTCAAGCTTGAGGCATGAGCCTTGACATTTCCCAATTGGTAGTTCTGAGAGGCCAGGCTAGGTCACTGCATAGTTGAGGGGCTCAAGAGCTCAAGGTCGAATCTTGAGTCTTGGAGCTACTCAATGCACAATTCTAGTAGGAAGAATAGACTCATGGATTGTGCAGTTGCACAACTCAATGTATCAAGCTAGAAGCTTGAGGCTTAACACTTCACAGTGCGCATATAAGGCTCATTGGGAGGAAACAATTACATAGTTCTGGAGCTCAAGCGTCAAGTTTGGTCATTATGACTATGCGGTGCACAATTCCAATAGTAAAGGTTAGGGATTGATGGTTTAGGATGCAGAGTGCATAGTTTATGAGGGTTGAGTGATGCCATATTGCTTAGTCGAGAAGTTTTTATGGCTTTCCTAAGTGCAAGATTAGTGAGACCAAAGTGAATAGTTATGAAACTTAATTATGATCACACACTTAGAATAGTGGATGACATGACATTGATCACTCAAAACACATGAAAACATACTTCCCTCAATGTGGCGACATTGTGATGGCTTTCCCCAAGTGTGATACTAAATATACACTTTGTGACGACAGTGACAACACTTGTGCAAAAATGCATGAAACTTTGGGAATGAGTGTAAAACATGTCTACATGAATATTAAGACTCATCAATAACAAAGCTATCCCTTGAATCAAACCAAAACTCCACTTATTGTGATAAGCAACACTTCCCACACCAAAAAATGGCTCTTGCGATATGAAAATAAAAGTGCAAATGACACCGACAAAATGCGAATAATGGTGAAAGAGACACATGATAGGGCTAAGATAACATGAAAATGACACTAATTAAGTTGAAATCAAGTCAAAGTGGTAGTCAAAAACATGTAAGCAACACTCGTGATAGTGAAAGAGCGCAAAAGCAACAGTATCGAAAACTCACTGAAATAGAAGTAAAATTGCAGCCAAAAGTGAGACATTGTCAATAAAATCATGCACTAAATATTGACCTAGGTTGATCATTGCACAATAACTATCTCGATGGAATGTGTTATGCTTGTTCAAGCTTGTGTAAAATAATGTGCTCATGAACTTGTTGCGGATTGAGCATGTGTGAGCAGGTGGCTTCGACATTTACAATCCAAGAAGGGAACTCAAAGACTTAAAAAAGCTAAACTAGCCAAGAAGTGGCTACAAAGTGACCGATCACAATATCCAAAATAGGCTCCAAAATTCAAGTGTATGCAAAATTTTGGAGGGTGTTTATCGCAGCGACAACAGGATGGATACAAATAAAAACTTGTTCCCACTTCATAACTTTGATTAGTCCTATGTGCATTGGCATAACTCTTATGTCTATTTTATACTTTAATTAACCTCTATCAAATTTGTCTTACATGTTCCTCTATTTCTTGAACCAATTCCAACCCAACTATTATTATGTCCTCCAATTTTTCCCAAATCAATGGCATCTTGCATGGCCTCCCATATAGAGCTTAAAAAGGAGGAATCTTGATTAAACTATGATAATTTTTATTATAGGAAAAATATACCAATGGTAAGTACCTTTCCCACTAATTATGATTATAGGAAAAAATATACCAATGGTAAGCACCTTTCCCACTAATTATGATTATCCATGACATACATTCTAAGCATATCTTTCATAACCTGATTTACTCTTTCATTTTTCCCATCTATTTTTGGATGATATGCAGTGCTCAAGTTCAAATGAGTCCCAAACATTATTTACAATTTTTTCCAAAACCTAGATGTAAAGTGAGGGTCTCTATCGTAAATGATCTTTGTGGGTAACCCATGTATCTAGATAACTTTACTTATAAACACTCGTGCCACATTGGTGACATCATAAGTGTCTCTCACTGGGATGAAATGGGCACTTTTTTCCAATTTATCAATTACAACTAATATGGAATTGTGCCTTTATGGAGTGAATGGAAAACACTTAATGAAATCCATAGAAATGACCTCTCATTTAGACATAGGGATGTCATGTAGTTGTAGGAGTCCTGTTAGATGGTGATGATCAACATTCACTCATTAACATTCAAGGCACTTGGCAACAAACTGGACTACATCATGCTTCATGTCTACCCAAAATAAGAGTTTCTTCATGTTTGCATACGTATTCTTTAAGTTAGGATGTGCATAGTAGAGTGCTTTATGTGACTCTTTAAGGATGGTTCTTTATAGACCCCCTTCCTTAAGGATGTACATTCTCCCTTGAAATCTCAATAGTCCATATGGTTTATGTACATAGCCCTCAAACTTTGATTATATCTACTTCCCACTCTAGAGAGTTGTTGTAACCTTCAGATACCAACTATCTTCAAAGATTTTCTCAAACACAAGCTCCCTAAAATTGACCCTCAAGGGTACTAGGGAGAAGGTTTGTGGCCTCTTTCTTAGTGCATCAGCCACCACATTCTACTTTCCCTTTATGTATGAAATCACAAAATCATACTCACTCATGAATTCTCTCCACTGCCTTTGCCTGTCATTAAAATCTCTTTGTGTGAAGAGGTGCTTCAAGCTCTCATGGCCAGTTCTTAAATCAAACCTTCTCTTGATGAGATAGTGTCTCCATAGTTTCAAATCTAGCATCATTATTACTAATTATAAGCCATGGGTCACATAAAAATATTCATGTTTCGTTAACTTTTTGGATGCATAAGATAGCACTCCACCTTCTTGCATCAACATTGCTCCCAATCCTTGATTCTAAGCATATGTGTAAATAGTAAAGTGATTTTCCATGTCAAGCACTCAAAAGGATCGGTCCTTTGGTTAGTAATATCTTTAGTTTGGTGAATGTAGTGTCACATTCATATGTCCATTCATACCAGATCCAATTTCATTATAATGTGGTGACAGGTTTCACAATCTTCGAAACATTCCATGAATATTTGATAATAACCTACTAGCCCCATGAAGTTATGCACCTGATGAGAATTTTTCAGTACTAGCCAATCCGTTATGGCCTTCACCTTTTCTAGGTTGAATGAAATCCTTTCTCCTAAAATGATGTGCCTAAGATAATGAATTTTCTTCTGAAAGAACAAACATTTAGAAAATTTTCCATATAACTAATTTTCCCCTAAGCTTGTCAACACAACCCTTAGTTGCCCTTCATGCTTGTTTTCATTCTTGGAATACATGAGAATGTCATTTAGAAAGACCTAGAAAAATTGGTCTAAATACTCATGAACACTATAGGTGCATTGGTCAAACCAAATGGCACTACTACGAACTCATAGTGCCCAAACTGAGCCTAAAAAGAATTTTTTGTGATGTGACCATCCTTAATCCTAAATTGGTGGTATCCACATCGCATATCAATTTTCAAGAAAAATATTTATCCCTTCATTTGGTTGAAGAGGTCATCTATTCTAGGTTTCGAGTACTATTCTTTATTGTGGATCAAATTGTGTCCCTATAATCTATGCACAATCTTAAGGAACCATCCTTCTTCTTCATGAAAATCACTAGCACACCCCAAGTTGAATACTGGGTCTAATAAATCCCAAGTCTATTATCTCTTTTAATACATCTACAACTCACCAAGTTTTGGAGTCACCACCCTATAAGATGTCTTGGATATTGGTTGATCATGTGCTCAAAATTATGCTAAAAAATAAAAGTGTCATACTTTTGTTAAACTCAACTTCATATCGAAGAGCTCGTCATTCTAATTCTGATGGTGTGAATGGAACTCAAATCCGTGCTCGTATGCAGATGTTAGAGTAAGCCAATGTTCAAGTTTGACTTGGACACATGGCAGGATTGGATGACATGGAAAACGTCCCAGCGAATGGGGAAGCGCCAAGTGGCAAGCCATTGGGTCCTTCATATCACATATCGGGGAAAGAATAGTGGTCGCAGCTTAAGAGTCAGCCCCAGCAATGCCGATTTGCAATTTTTGATATCGCATATTGCATATCAGAGGAGTTAAGGAAATTGGCCCCGGAGCAATCAGGGTTGTAATGTGATATATCACAATCGCAGAGTCGGGTTGTGATTTACGATAATCGCAATTGCATATCGCACCAGTACCCCACCGATATGTATGTTACCAAGGGACTATGCCAATGCAATTTGCGGACATGATATCATTTCAGAGTTGTAGTTTATAACTCGTTAGGTCCACCAGATCGCATATTGCAATGTGTTAAGCCTCGAATATAAGAAACACCCCCAATAAAGTCAATTGCGATTTGCAACAGAGTTGTGGAACCGTCGCCTTTTCCGTTGGACCGACCACTTTGTATGTGACCACTCGGCCTTAACCGCGAGATAGCCGAGGAAGATGGAGAGACCACCGATTTCAATGGAACTGCCAGAATTAAATCCAGATAATGAACTTAACTGGCAGTAAGCCACATTTGGAGGAGAAAACTGTGGAAAGACTGGCAAAAGTCATAACTTCTTCATTGTTTCACCAAATTGGATGCAAAAAGTGCCTAGATAGCCATTTTTGAGTATTTTGAACTCATTGAGACAGGTTTTAGAGGCATTTGAGCTTTGTAAACACACTTTTGTTGTAATTTTGAGAATAACAAAGAGGCCCAAGCATTGGAAGTTGGACCAAGGAGACGTAGCCCATGTTAGCCTCACTCTCATGTGATGAACACAATTATAAGTCCAAAACAATAAAATTATGTTAGAACTCAGAATTTTGTGATCCATGATGTAGAGAATAATATTTTGGATTAATCACATTGTAAGGATTGGGTCGACATTTCGAACCAACTAATGTGGTTCATCCTCGGGACAAGGTGAGAAACCATACGATCTGAGAGAATAAATAGTAGGGATGCATCAATGTGATCAATGGAGTTTTTTGCTTTGTTAGCTTCAGATTGGACATGAGACGAATCTTCTTGAGTAGCTGCAAATGGTATAGCCACATCAATGGGACATAGTGGTTGGAATCCCAAGCCCACTTGAAAATGGTTCTGGCAATTCAAGCAGTGGAGATCCAGGTTATAGTTGTCCTGGACATAAGATACAATATCATACCACGTGCGTGGATGCTTTGAGTTGCATAGGTGCAAAATGTGTACGATCATCCTGTTGACGACCTATATTCGACCACCAGTTTGGGGATGGAAAGTTGTGGATTTAGTGAGCTTGGTGTCCAACATCGACTAGAGACTTGACCAAAATGTACTGAGGAAACTATTGTCCCAATCTGAGATGATAGACTATGGGATCCCCAAGTGTACCCATACTCGTTCAAAGAAGATTTTAACAATGGTTTTTGTTGTGATATTCTTCTTACAAGCCACTATAATGGCCATCTTTGAGAATCTGTCAACTACCACAAAAACATAGTCATTTCCATGCTTAGTAGAAGGAAGATCTGACATGTAATCCATGGGTATGGATTCCCAAGGTCGACTAGAGGTAGGCAGCAGAGCATAGAGGCCTAGCTTCTTGATGGTTGGTTTGGCAATGGCACAAAGGGTGCATGATCTGATGTACTTCCCGACATCCTATCGAAGATTCATCCAATAGAAACAATTTTGCAGTACTCCCATTTTTTTCTCATCCCCGAAAACTTGAATGTAGTGCACTTCCAAAATCATCTTGGCACCCTCGCTTGAAGGAACACAAAGGTGTTCCAGGTGGCATAACTATGCATCTTGGAGGTGAAAATCTAGAACTTGTTGACCCTTCCAGAGCGTCTGGTATATGTGGCCAAATTCTGCATCACTTTTGTAGAGAAGTGGCCAATCAGAAGTCTCGTGCCCACAAGAGTTGAGCACAGTGGTTAATGCCATGATTGGTGGTCGTCTGAGGCAGTCTACAACATTATTGGTGCTTCCCTTCTTGTACTTTATATTCAAATGAAATTTTTGCAGGTATGTGGAATACTTCTGATGGCAATCATTCTACAAATTCCTTTGTGTCTGTATGAATTGTAGGGGTTAGTGGTTCATGTGGATGACTATTTCCTTCCGAAAATGTAATGATTCCATTGTCGACAAGCCTGCACAATGGAATACATCTCTTTGTCATAAGTGGGATATTTTCGGATTGTTTCTGAAAGTGTCTCACTATGATATGCCACTGGATTTCCCCCGTTCAATAAGGGCCACCCCAATAGCATAGTCAGAAGCATCTGTTTCTATCTCAAATGGTTTTTGCAATTTTGGTAATGTGAGCACTCGTGTAGAGCAGAGGCGACGTTTCAACTCTGCGAATGCCTTCTGTTAAGATTCATACCAAAATAATCTTTCTTTTGATCCTCCCTTGATGAACTGAGTCAAGGGATAAGTGATAAGAGAGAACCACAACATGAACCTGCAGTAGAAATTAGCAAGACCCAGAAAGCTGCAGAGCTCTGTAAGATTGGTTGGGGCTGGCCAATCCCGAATGACTTGGATCGTGGTGGAATCCACATGCACCACCTATTCATCAATAATGTATCCCAAATACTAAATGTTGGTCATGCCAAAAGTGAATTTCTCAAAATTGCCACACAACTTGTGTTGTCGCAGTGTTTGGAGAACCTGTCGGATGTGCTGGAGGTTATCTTCCCACCTATGGCTAAAGATCAGGATTACATCGAAGTATACCACTACAAATGAGTTGGTGAATGGTTACAAGATGTCATCCATTAGCCTCATGAAGGTTGCAGGAGCATTCGTTAACCTGAAGGGCATAACCAACCATTCAAAAAGGTCCTCCTTAGCTTTGAAGGCAATCTTCCACACATCAGAGGGTTCGATTGGTACCTGGTGATATCAAGACTTGAAGTCAATATTGCTGAAATATTTGCCCCCCTTGAGCTGGTCCAGAAGGTAATCAATTTGTGGGATCATTTACTTATTCTAGACATTGATCTTTTTCAGTGCCCGATAGTCAACATAGAGTCTCTAAGTCCAATCCTTCTTCTATACCAATACGATCGAGCTCCCACAAGGTGATGAACTCGGCTGGATGTGACCTTTCTCTAGCAGCTCCTAAGTATACCTCTTGATTTTGTTGTTCTCTATAACAGAGCGTTGACAGATTGGTCCATTGGGCAATGACGCACCTGTGATAATATCGATGGAGTTCTTGACCTGACAGTGTAGAGGTACCCTTGCTGGGGAGGTGAAGATGTCCTCATACTCCTCCACAACCTTGTCCATCTGTTGTTGCCGTACAAAGGGGCCATGTTTAGAGGTTGTCGCCATCATATGCTTATTTCCCTGAGGAAGTATCATCATGAAAACAAATTTCCTAGTTTTGGAAATGAGCTTACTATATTGTTTTCCAGTAACCGAAGAGATGGCGGTAAGTGGTGCTACTTCTGGTATCCTATACAACTTATTTCCCAAGGTAACAATGACAGCGTAAGGCCTTGACTCATACACAACATGTCGCTTCCACAAGTATGGTTGGCCTAATAATACATCACAAACATAAAGAGGAGCAATGTCGCATAATACCTCAAGTGCTTGATGTTATATGGGAGGCGACACTGCTAGCTGACGAGAAGATCCCATCCTTGGTCAAGCCACCCGATGGTGTATAGTTGTGGGTGCGTTGTGTTTTGTAAGCCCAGATGCTACATGACCTCTAGTGAAATGAGGTTCTTTTGTCTCCCTCTGTCGACAATGAACTATAGCGAGGAACCCTTTACCCACATTTGGGAGTGGAAGAGGTGCTCATCCTCCTCTAGATCTTTGGGTTCCTCCTTCTAGATCTTCATGGTGGCAATGATGGCATTGGGCCTCGCATCAATAATATACTTCCCTTGTTCATTCCCCTTGTCAGGTTCTTACTTAGATTTGGAACATGCATTTGATTCAGAAGCATTTTGCTCAGCCATCATTGACTGCTTAGCCTGGCACTCACTTGTGTTGTGAGTGGAGCTCTTATGGAACTCACACCACTTTCTAGTGTCCTTCGGCTTTGTGGTGTTGTTCTTTGCTTTCAAATTTGGTAGGTAGTCATGGTCCTCCTTGCCTTGGATTGGTCCTTTGTTTTGTGGTTTGGGGGCACCTTTTCCTTGGTTCAGATTCACAGATCCAAAGTCTCACTTTTTCTGTTTAAGCTTCTGCTCATTCTTGACAGCATATCAGTACGTTGTACCGAGAAAGAAGATGTCTAGGAACTCCATCTCATCGTGGATGTAGCTGTGTAGGTAGTTGCGATACTTGATTATTCTCAGAATCGCTTATACCCAACTTCAAGTGGAGGGTATGAAAAACATTGGTAAATTTTGACACATCTTGGTCCCTTCCCTACTATTGGGTGTAGGAATTTCACATAAGCAAACTCCTCAACACTTAATTGTCAACCAGGGAGTTTTGTAAACTTAGAGACAAAGCACAAGCAATGCTAGAATTGATATGAACATTTACTATTCCTAATCCTACTTCTTAAAGGAAATGTTACAGAATTAGAGAAAAAACAATCTTAAAGGCAATCGACACCAAAGCAACACTAGTGTTGGAATGTAAAAGAATAATTTGCAAAGAAATCAAGTAAAGGAAATTTCACACAACTGGAAGAAATCTTAAATGCTGAAATGAAATACTATGTTTATCTTCAGTATAGATGGTGTTGTGGTAAAAACACAACCCTCCATTTTTGACTTGCTCAACTCAAATAATGGGGACCCTTTCTATAAAAAATTTGGCTAAGCACCTTTTTGGATTTTTATTTTAGTTGATTGCCCTACGCTTTCGTTAATTTTTAGTTTTCTTTGTATTCTTGTTTTGATTGCTTTGTTAGAATCGATTTTTTACAAGCTTCTCATTGACGCTTGTTTCGCCTCATTTGGTCAACTGGTTTGAAAATGGCACTCATTTGAAAATCTGATCATTTATCTAGCCTGGGTTAAAAATGCATAAATGTACAATATCACATTTTGTAAATAAATTAGTTCAATAATACATTTAGTTTAAATATTAACTCGTAGAGAGTTTTATTAACATTTTTCATTATGCAGCCATATCATTAATTATCAGGATTGTTAAGAAATTCACTTCAATTTCCAAATCGAATCCTAATCTTAAAAAATCCAAACATTCAAATGGCTGTAGTTTAGAACTTATATTCGTAGAAATAAAACCAAAATAAAATTTATGTTTAAAATTAAATTTTAAATTAATTAAATTAATTAATATATTAAATATAATTAATTAAATTAAATTAAAATTTAAAACAAACCAAAAAATAATATAAATATTAATTTAATTAAAATTTAATATTATTAATTTAATTAAATTTAAAATTTAATATAAAAACAAAAAATAATAATAAAATAAATAACATACGTTATCGGGTTATCGGGTCGGGAGTTTATTCACTGAACCCTGATATCCTCACTCCCCCCGACACCGATTGCCGATATCGAATCGGGACTTTGACATTGCAACATATTTGAGTCATCCGATACTCACTTCTCCCGATCGGCGATAGAACATCAAACCATGTGCATTAAATAACAGAGCATTAAAGCATAACTCGTATAAAGTTAGTTTCAATTTCGAAATTCACTTACACTTACGTTGGTTTGAATAAGTGAAAAAGGTATGTAAAATAGGTTAGTGGAGTTAATATATTAGATATGGTAATATAATTAGTTTATAGTTTTAAAATATATATTAGTTAATATATATTAATATGTAATATGTATATTATATTATTTAAAATAATATGTATTATATTATATAGTTTAAATTAATTATATTATTTAATTAATAGTTTAGATTAATTAAGTTATAACATTTAATTAATTAATTTAATTTAGATTTAAATATTATTTAGAATTAGTTTTTTAATTTGATTCAATGTGTTTATAAATAGTTAATTAGATATTTGTTAGTTAGTTTTTAATTAGCAATTAAATTAGAATTAATTAGGGTCTAATTTAGGATTTAATTTTTAATTCAAATTCGGATTTTTAGCCTAGCAACAGAATTTCCAGATTTATATCAGATTTGACCCATCAACTTTGGAAGCTCATAACTTGAGTTCTACTTGGCCAAATGAGGCCCAAGACAACTCATTGGAAAGAGAAAATCAAGCAGAACATTTTGAAGGAGGTTTCACCAACAGATTTGATCATTTATTGGGCTAAAATTCAGGCAGAAGATCAGGCTCCGAATTTTGAAAACAAAATCAATTTTCTGAGTTATTGTTTTCAATTTCATTTGTCCAAAGCCTCTTCTAATTTCAGATTCATTGGCCAATGATATCCTTTGCCAATCAAATCATTCCAAGCATCAATACGTAGCTTATATTTTGTTTTTAATTATTTATTTAAATAGAATTTGATTGAGTTTGACTTAATTGCCAGCAATGCTATTTTGATTTTATGGTTGCATTTTAATTTATTTTGATTTCTTTTTGTAGGAAAATAGTGAAAGAAATATGGAGAAAAAGATCTCATTCAATGAGAATGCTCCAGCAATTGAAGATTGGAATTATGAGCAAATAAAAGGAATTCAGCAAATTTCTCTTCAACAAACTCTCCTCTCCAAAATTCCTTCACAAATATTATAAATAATAGATTGCAGAATGGAATAAAGGCTGGTCTCCTCTGCAATTTTAGAGCTTCTAAAAGCACTATTGTAATTGGAATTTAGAGTTGTAGGAGAGAGGAGTGGAAAATCTCAGATCTGGGGATTATTGAGGATTTTCCCTTTGTATATTGAATTATGCATGAAGAACAAAGCTTGCACTATTGTGGCTCTAGTTTTAAAGGCATAAATTCAAGCAATGTAAAGGGCTGTTGGAGACCAAGAACAGAGGAATGGATGCAATAAATTGGTATTTATAATACTATTGTTTCAAATATCAGTTTTAATGTTATGGTGATAGGAATGTGTCATTTTATTCATGTTTGTACACTATTGTCAATATGGGTAATTTGTCACAATCTTGTGATTATGTATCTCTGTTTTTTATGAATTAATTTCTCATTTTCGAGTAACTACTTACTCTGAAATCTGTCTTATGAAACTAATTTATTGAATGATAATGTGTTGTGAACTATTTCCACATATCATTATTCAATTATTGGATTTATTGATTTGATAATCAATATCATTTTGTGAACTACTTCCTCAATGTTGTTGGCTTATTATTTCAGTTTTAAGGTCTCAATAGAATGTGTTTTGGTAACCATAATATCACTTAATTGAACTACTTCATTAACTTGATATTCATTATAAACAAGATATATTTAAATCCCAATACTCTGATTATCTTGCTCTTAGTTGGGTTAGATCTATATCTGCCTAATTAATATAAGATTTAGATTAGTTTCTTTTGCTTGCATCATAGAATAAACTTACATTTAGAGTAAATTATACATTCTGTTAAGTCCTCTCTTCAAAGAGACAAAACTTTAGTTGTGGCCTGGCTGAACCCAAATCAGCTTAAGGGTCACTCTCTTGCCTGATCAGCAAGGAGAAGTGATCCGATGTCCCTGTCTATTGGTAGTGAAAGACATATCGTAAACCAATAGCTATAGGGAGAAGGTAACTGGACCTAGTTTAACCAGTCGGAGCCACCACACCAAACGAAAAAGGAGCTGCTTCCAAGGTCCAGACCGGGTGGTTATCCCCCAATGTTGTGCAGCGATTTTTGAGGCATCAACACTATCTTAGAAACAAACAAGTAAAGTCTACTTTCATTTTCCTTTATGAAAATAGACAAGAGGGGAACCAAGGAGACCAACCTTAGTCTTGTGCTTGATTTCCTCTCCTTCCTGATAGAGCTTTGTCGCTTCTTCTTCATCTGCCCAACTTCAAAGAGCACTTGTGGAATCACAACAACATACTACTATCGAAGAAAAAAGATCTATATTCATAAATAACACAGGACCAGATTTGTGTTAACCATACTAATGCATATATAAGTAAACATACAAGAATATGGAAGAAAACTTGAATAGATTTATTAAGATGAAAAGTAGCAAGAGGATTACAACCATATGTTCTGACCCAGCATCATCCTCCAGCTA
>APFE031222524.1:40024-119811 GCA_000404065.3 Pinus taeda
AATATCATTTTGTGAACTACTTCCTGAATGTTGTTGATTTATTATTTCAGTTTTAAGGTCTCAATAGAATGTGTTTTGGTAACCATAATATTAGTTAATTGAATTACTTCATTAACTTGATATTCATTATAAAACAAGACATATTTAGATCCCAATATTTTAATTATCTTGCTCTTAGTTGGGTTAGATCTATATCTGCCTAATTAAGATAGGATTTAGATTAGTTTCTTTTACTTGTATCATAGAATAAGCTTGTATTCCGAGTAAATTCTGCATTCTTTTAAGTCCTCTCCTCAAAGAGGCAAAACTTTAGTTGTTGTTTGGCTGAACCTAAATCAGCTTAAGGGTCATTCTCTTGCCTGATCAGCAAGAAGAAGTGATCTGATGTCCCTGTCTATTGGTAGTCAAAGATACATTATAAACCAATAGCAATAGGGAGAAGGTAACTGGACCTAGATGAATAGTCGGAGCCACCACACCAAACGGAAAAGGAGCTGCTTTTAAGGTCCGGACTGGGTGGTTATCCCCCAATGTTGTTGCAGCGATTTTCGAGGCATCAACATTTTTGGCGGACTGGGTGGTTATCCCCCAATGTTGTTGCAGCGATTTTCGAGGCATCAACAGATGGCTAATAGCTTGTCAAGTGGGCCCTTGCAGAGATTTGTTTCCCAATTGATTTTCCTTCTACACAAACAACCTGTTCTTGTACTATTGCAATCTGCTTGCACTAGTACAGGTACAGTACTTATGTGCAAAAGTATATTTTACCTTCTTTGCTGGAGATTTATGTTTTCGTGGAGGTGCTCTAAGCCTAAGGGCTTAGAGCACTTTGTTCCTGTGACAAGAGACAATCTCTTGCACCAAGATAGAGCTTCCTTCACCAAATTTTCCAATTTACTTTCGAAAAATTAAAAGACGTGTTGAAAGGAATTGCAATTGCAAACTAAATTATGAGATAAATTATATCTGGAAATAAATGCTTTAATTAACTGAACCTTGTAATGAAGGTCAGCTTCATTAAGTGAAAGCAATTTGGAGTAATTTACATGCATCAGCTAACTTCGACAATTTGATTGTAATGTTTTTGTTCCTTTTTCTTAAGTCATGAAATGAAAATGTAAAGTGTTTACAATAACGTCCTTTCTTAATTCATATAAACATTCAAATCCTTCAGATGTATACTCTTAATGTTAAGAATGATTACTAGAATTAACAATACTTTTTCTTGCAGGAATAACTAAAATGATAAGTAGAAATGTAGCATTTGTTGTGAAGTAACTGAATAAACCAGAGTGTAAGAAACTACATGCATTGGTACAGGAAGAATCTTCCTGCACGACCCATGTAGAAGCAAACCAAGACAAGAATTGCAGTGAAGGAATTATAGGAAAGAAATTGCAAGAAAGAAATAAGCTCAATCAAACTTCCAAACTACGGATCTGTTCACGCTTAACTACAAAATGAATTTAACTCAGAACTTCTAAAATAAATATAAGAGCCATTCAAACCATGAAACTGCAAAGGAATAAATGTTCACATAGACCTTTTAAATGGCGAAAGCATAAGGGTAAACGAGCTGGGTTGGTTGGGCCCTAGCCAACCAACTTGTTTCCCATTTAGGAAACGAAACGATTCAACACTTAAGCATGCATAAAATTTAAATTAGACACAGCGTGTAGATAACATGGCATGTTCCTTGTATTAACTTGATCAGCAAATATACATGATGGCACAAGTCCAGCCCAGAGCCGAGGGCGATACAAAATTACAACGTGAATGAAATTACAACTTACATATCGCTCCCTGGGTTCCTCCTACAATCTTTTAGCCTTAGCCCAATTCTGCTAATTACAGTCATTTACTTATTCAAGCCTTTTGGCTGATAGGACTAACGACCAATATTACAAAACTAGCTAATAGTTATAATGGAACGCGAACTTCGTTGGCTGAATACCATCCTTGGCAAGTTTCCCTGACTATACGCCGCCGATATTCAACCTCAGTTAGTCCACAACCAAACTAGGAGTTGTGGATCAAAACGCCTGTGTGGAAGGATTCAAACTATCACAGAGATCTCGGAGCAACATCATTGGTGGTACAGGAATCTTCTTGCACTGATCATGCTAACTCATAATTAACACTTAGTTCTTCAATTACTTTTATGAAATTAAACATAAGTTACAAGAAATACTAATAGGCATGAACACTTAATAAATCTTAATTATGAAATATGAAGCATATGTAGGAATAGATGATTATCTTGGATTAGTGCAGGAATGAAAGGGTTAAGTAGAGATAAAACAGAGGTTAAAGTTTATGGAAATGGGGTAAAAATAGAGAAATTTGGGACACCAACATCCTCCCATCCCTAAGTTGTTGTGTTTCCTCACACAACATTTTACCTTCTACAAAAAATCTTCAAAAATGCATGGCCAACTCTCAATCTTGTACTTCAATACTTATACATGCTTTCACTACCTTTGCCTTTTTACCTCGGGCCCTTTTTAGCTAATTAGTCACCTTTTTGAGGTGTTTGCAGCATTTGGAAGCCCGATACTTCCATACTTTTACTTGGTTTTTCTACTTGACCTCTGCGGGTAGCTCTACCTTACATTGATTTTGCTAATTTTGCTCCTTCATGACCTAGTTCAAGGCCTCTAGGTCATGAACTTGTTGCTCCAATTCTACTATTCGGTTGTTGAGGTAGGGAGTAGAGGGCTTTGCGCTCAAATCTTCTGGTGTAAATAACTTCTCTGCAATGGACTCAAAACAAGTCCCGTCATTGTCAAGATCAAGATCATCCAACATTTTCATTATGACATCACCAAAAGTTTCTGTGCCTGGGGTTTCCTTATCACCGAGGGTTTTGGAGCCCTCCAAAGCCTTCGTGCCAAGGTTTTAAGTGCCTTGCACACTCAACTCCACAGGGTTTTTAATGCCCTGTTCTTCCAATTCTTCAAGGGATTTTGTACCCTGTTCATTTAAGACAATAGGGGTTTCAGTACCATGTTCCTCAAATATAGTAGGGGATTCAATACCCTGTTCCTCAAGAACATTGAGGGTTTCGATGTCCTGCTCATCAAAATTATCGAGGGTCTCCATGAGCTGTGCCTCATCATCCTTGTGACCCTCTGCTTGAACTTCACCTGCACTCAGTGCCGTCTCCTCTTTCTTAATTTGCGAACAAAGGTAGACAAAAATATGTCATCTTCCACGTTCTATTCGTTTACCATGGTGTGGGCCACTGCATTGCAAGCATTGAAAGGTTATGATCTTTAGGCAAAACTTGGGGTGATTCATCAGTCACAATCAGAGAGCTTGACTGATTCGTCCCAGGAGAGATAGTCTTCTTCGTCGTCGAGGTCCTGATTTTTCTTTTCTTTGCTGAGGGCGGAGTGCTTTCGACAAACTTCTTTTCTGCTTGCACCAGAGTGCTTTACCTTTTTTCTTGGCAGGGCACGATTTCCCTACCTTCCTTTTCTTGCTTGTACTCTTACTAGCACACTTCCCTACACTCCTTGCTTGAAACTCTTTCAGGAATGCCTCCCAGGTCACTCCCTTTTCTTCTAGCACTTTCTTGATGAGGATTGTGATAAGCCCATGATGATATAGCTTATTTGCGACTTGGCTTGCATTCCCACTCTGCACACCCTTTGTAATTTTCTCGAGACTTCTGATCAGGTAGTAAGGGAAATTGATAAGTTTTCTTGACTCAAAGTGAAACACCAGCTGAAGGTGATACGCGAATGCTAATGTATAATGTCCCTCGCAGGTCACAAATTTTTGTAGTATGAATAGGAGGTCTTGCCATTTCTTGATCACGACACTCTGTGGAAGTCCCTTCTTCCAATCAACCTTAAGCTTTATGTCAACCAAAAACTTATGCCATTGTTTCTTCTCGAGCCGCTCCTTCTTGAACCACTGCTCCCTTGTAGTTGGCAAGCCTATAGCTTGTGTAATGGATTCCTCCATGACTTTGAATTCTAATGAGCTGACCCTAACTCGGCCTCCTTCAAACGTCTTCGTGAACTCCAGTACCACAACCATGTCAAAACCGTCGAACTTCTGTAAGAATGGAAGGAACCCGGATTCTTGCAATAACGCAAGACTGTTTTGGTATTCCGCGGTCTGCTTGATCCCCTTCAAGGATGACTACTCATTCCTTATGACTTCCATGTTCAAATTGCACTTCACAATTCCCAATCACAACCTCAAAAAGATTTTAGTGAGTGATACCAACAATTGCTAAGAGTTTTATGCTGAAGGTTCATCCATACTCAATATTTTCAGTCCCACCCAACCAATCATGATGAAATCAGCTCCTCAAATTAGATGTAGATACATATCACCCTGCTATGGGTGAGCAATGATGATTGGATGTGGCGGAGGCTTATGCAACGATGGTGCGATGATCATAATGATTGGGTTACGAGGTAAGATAATAATGAACAAGTAATGTGAGATTGTTTCAAGGGAGGTGAATACAGGTTATCAGACAATCAGTACTATCCCATAGTCTACCTCATAATTTAATCAAGATATATTTCAGTACTCATTAGAAAATTAGAGTTCAGAACCCAATATATCTTGCACTTTAAAAAATTTCCTGTTAGTAAATGATAAAGCAGAGTATTAATTAAAATATATAATGCTATGATCTATTAGTACTCATGTGTAGGGTAATAAATTTCCATAAACATCCTTCATAAGATGCTCCTAGACTGTGTGCAATTTATTTTACACTTGCTTCCACAGTCGGCCATGTTCCTGCACTAATCCTGCTTGCATTGAACCGTGCTTGCACTGTGCATCTTGCACCAGGGATTTTACCAAAACAAAATTTTTTATAGAACACAATTCCGTAGCTAGATTTTTGTTTTTAAATTTACCTCAATATATAAGAAAAGTTTTATTTGCCATCCTTTGGCGTTTCATGACATGCCTTTTGGATTGACTGCATCAAATTCTACAATCAATTTATGAAGGAATAAAGAAGTGGGAAAGGGGTAACTTTTAGAATGGGAAGGAATGTTACAATAGGGATTCCAGGAATAATATCACCAAGTGGGATAAATGAAATGGGATGTGGAAAAATTCAGGGGAAAAGAGGGATTTTACAAAATCGGGTAGGGTAGTTTTCTTAGAAGAAAGAGGAAGGTAATTCATTATGGATTTTAGAAAAAGAAAATAGTGGGAATTTTCAAAATGGGAAATAGAAGAAAGGCAAAGTTTTTTACCTTGAAAATCTGTTTGCACTGGTGCCGGAAAAAGTAATTGCAGTGGGAATTAAGTGTTTACTTGGATAAAAATTTCCCATGCTAGTTAACCCAAACTTGGGTAAGGGCTCGGTTTCTTGAACTTGCTTCTTCTTGGTGGAAGCCAACGCATCTAAAAATCAAGTAACATTCCCTTTTTATTAAAATTTTTATCTTCCTACCGGCATGTTGGTTTCAGGTTGATCCTTCTGCAATCATGTCAGTCAACTGATTTTCATAATTACAGGGAAAATTTTCTTTTTCATGCTTTTTATTTTTGTCATTTATTATTATTATTATTATTATTTCAATAAGGACAAGAAGGAATCAAATCTTCAACAGGTTGGCATTACCACCTACCAACTCCTTTTCAAATTGTTGTTGGACTTACTGCATAAAATCTCCTTTAGTAAGGGGCTGAAAATATACCTTCAATCTATGCCCATTTACCAGGAACACAAAATTTCGTCCATCAATAGTTTTAATTTTTACCACTCCATTTTCAAACACTTTGACCACCTCATAGGGTCCCATCTAGTGTGTGTGGAATTTCCCTTTAAAATATTTGAATTTAGAATCGTAAAGGAGTACCTAATCACCTGGTTGGAATTGCTTTTTCTGAATGGACTTGTCATGTCACTTCTTGCGCTGTTGTTGAACCAAGATGTTCTGTTGAACAACATCCCATCGGAATTTGTCTAATTCATTCAACTTTAGAAGACACTGCTACTGTGCTTCAAAGAGATCTAGCCCCAATTGGACTGCAGTCGTGAAAGTCTTAATCTGGAATTCTATCGACAAGAGGACTTGTTTCCCGTACACCAGCTCATATGGTGTGTGTCCTGTGATGTTTCTCTAAGTGGTGTGGTATGCCCACAATGCTTTTGGTAATTTGTCAGCCCAATCCTTTCTGTGAATATTTACCGTCTTTGTGAGGATGGACTCAATCACCTTATTTGTGGACTCCACCTGACCATTTGCTTGTGGGTGATATGGTGTAGATTGCATGTGCCATATTTTGTACTGCTCCATCACACCCTGTACCAGATTAGAAATAAACCACTGTCCATTGTTAGAAACAATTTCTCTAAGCACACCAAATCTAGTAAAGATTTCAACAAAAGAAAATCAACAACAACTCTTTCAGTAGTAAAAGAAACAGCTTTAGCTTCCGCCCATTTTGTAATGAAATCTGTACAAACCAAAATATCCTTTTTATTTAATGATGTTGGATTTATTGGTCCTATGAAATAAATGGCCCATTTTTCAAAAGGCTCAATCATAACCTCAGGACATAAAGGCATTTCATTGGTTTGATTAGGCTGGCCAACTCGCTGACAGCTATCACACTGCTTGACATATTGTTTGTCATCCTTAAACAAGGAAGGCCAAAATAAGCCAGCTCGTAACACTTTGTATGCAATCCACTTATCGACGAAGTGACCCTCACAAGATTCATCATGGGAAAATTTTAAAATATCAAACACTTCTTCCTCTCTTACACATCTACGGATAATGAGATCTGCTCCAGTGTAAAAGAGGTCTCCTTGAATCCAGGAATATGCATCACTTTTATGTATGATATTCCGTTTTTCATGAGCAGATAAGTGAGGTGGTAATTTTCCGGGGACTGAATAGTTAGCTATGTCAGCAAACTATGGGGATTTTGTTGACACAACAAAAAGATGTTCATCAGGAAAATCATCATCAACAAGAATTGCTTCACCAGGATTATTTAATCTTGAAATATAATCTGCTACTACATTTGATTTTCCTAGTCTACCAACAATGGTAATATTAAATTCCTATAACAATAATAACCACCTAGTCACCCTACCATTAGTTAACGGTTTATTCATCAAATATCTTATTGTAGAATGTTCAGTATGTACAAAGACTTCATATCCTACAACATAATGTTTGAATTTATTAATGGAAAAAATTACAGCTAAAAACTCTTTCTCAATAACTGTATAATTTAGTTCAGTGGGTAACAAGTTTTTACTAATGAAATAAATAGCATAAGATTGTCTGTCTTCTTCTTGTCCTAAAGTTGTGCTAATAGCTGTGTTTGAGGCATCAGGGGAAATATGAAATGGTAGGGACCAGTTTGGTCCTCTCAAAACTGGTGCCTGGACTAGTGTTTCCTTCAATGTCTCAAAGGACTGTTGGCAAGTTGTGGACCAAGAAAACTTGTTATCCTTAGCCAAAAGTCGGAAAAGGGGGGTAGCTATCCTTGAGAAATTCTCACTAAATCTCCTATAGTAGCCCACATGTCCTAGAAAACCTCTCACTTCCCTTTGAGTTTTGGGTATAGGGAGACTCAAAATAATTTCTATTTTGGCAGGGTCAACTTGGATACCTTTGTTAGAGATAAGATGGCGAAGAACCACCCCCACCTTGCACATTAATCTGCATTTTTTGTTACTCAAGTCAAGGTGACCTTCTTGGCAGTGAAGAAGCACTTTTCCTATATTCTTGAGGGCTTCCTAGAATGAATCACCAAACACAAAAAAGTCATCCATATACATTTCTACACACTCAAATTCAGTAAAAATACCCAAGACTACCCTTTGAAAGGTATATGGGGAATTACATAGCCCGAAGGGAAGCACTCAGTAAGCAAATGTACCCCATGGACATGTAAAAGTGGTTGTGTATTGATCCTCGAGTGAAATCTGTATCTAGTTATACCTGCTAAAGCCGTCTAGGAAAGAAAAGTATTTCTTACCAGCAAGGGTATCGAGTACCAAATCGATGAAAGGAAGGGGGAAGTAATCTTTGAGAGTGTCTTTGTTCAATTCTCTGTAGTCAATACAAATGTGTCATCTCCCATATTTTTTCAAGACTAATACCAATGGAGAGACCCACTGGTTATCAGAAATAGGATAAATAAAATCAACATCTAAGACTTTTTGCAATTCTTCCTTTACAACATCGTTTAGAGCTAGGTTCATTCACCTTTGGGGTTGTCAGATAGGTTGGGCTCCATCTTGAATATAGATATGGTGTGTACAAGTTTCAGGAGGGATGCCTTTCATATCTTCATAGCCCCATGCAAAGGCATCAAGATGGTTTCGCAACAAATTCACAAGCTGCTCTTGTTGGGAAGGATCCAAGTCTAAACTGATATGCAAGGATTTACCTAGACTAATCTCAACAAGAGTTGTATCAGGCTCAAGAGTACACAGGTGTGTTGCTAGATATGGTGGCGAGGGAGGTAGAGAGTCATATCTTTCCTAAAAATCTAGACTAAAAATCTGACTCAATGAATAAAAATTTGGCATGGTGTCTAGATTGTTCAGGAAGTCTTGAATCTCACCCTCCTGCGAGAACTCAACATTCTGATGTATCAAGGAAATAGACTGAGTCTCCTCATTTCTACTGTAGTCTAACCATAAAGTTTCTTGGAGCTTCTGAATGGATCTAGTGGGTGGATACAAGGTGACCTTCTTCCTAGAATCTCCATGGGAAATATACATGTCACCAAAACGACATCCGGTATAAGCATCGGTAGTAGCAAGCAAGAATTGTCCCAAGATCAAGGGATGTCCTCCCACAAGATTCTTTAGCTGAAGCACAATGAAATCTGTGGGATATTCCCAAGAGTCTAGGGAAATGACCACATCATTCAACACCCCTTTCAACTTGATTTTAGATCTATCTGTTAGTTCAAGCATAATAGGAGTAGGACGAATATGGACCAATCCAAGTTGATCCATGGTTTGCTTGGTCATAATGTTAATGGATTCCCCCAGGTCTATAAGTATGTTGGAGACAAGGACATCACCTATCTGAACAGAGACAACAACGTTTCCGGGGTCGGTATATTTCTCCATGTGCATGCACCCCGTCATTAACTCTCCTGCTCTACCAAAAAATTGAATGGTTTGAGGTTCTAATAGTCTCCTTCCTGGCTTCTTGAGACAGAGTTCCCTAATGATTTTTGTGTAGATGGGGATCTCTTTAATTGCTTGGATAAAAGGTACCCTTATGAAAAGGTTCCTATGCTGAGAAGCCAGACTAGACTCAGGAATGGGGTCTTTCTTTTCCACAACTAACCTCTCTGGATAGGGATGTCGATTGGAAGAATATGACAAGGGCTCAAAAGGTATGGGGATAGGCTGAATGGTGTCATATTTCTGAGAATGGTCAAGAGTTTCCTCCTCTCCTTTCTCATTGATAATCACCATATGTTGCTTTTGTTTTTTTGAGGTTACTATCTACCCTGATCTCAATTGGAGGTCATTGAATCCAATTGGCACAGGCTGATATCTGGATGAAGAAAGCGGGTTCATAGAATGGATCATTTGTACCACTTTGTTATTGGGGTTGGGTAAAGGTTGAGTAGGAAACTGAGAAGGTTGAAACGGTGGAGGTAAAGGTAATGGTGGCATTGGATGACTCAGCTTAGGTAATGATGGTTGTGGCATTAGGTAAGGTGCATATCTAGGAGGGTATGACATCATAGGTGCAGGATAGGAATGATGTGAATGGTGTGAATTTTTTGGCCCTCTCCATCCTTGTTGCTAAGACTGGGAGGGTTGTCCATATTGATATTAGTTCCAATGCTGCCAAGTTTGAGAGTGACTAGTGTTAGGATAGGAATAGGAATGTGCATTATAACCAAAAAAATGCAGTGGAGGTTCAGGAGCCATACCTGCACTTACCTGAGGCCAGTTTCTTTGTGCTCCCATAGCATGCAATGATTCAACTTCAAGTTTTCCTCCCTCAAGTACAGCTTTCAGCCCAGGTATGGAGGGACATTTTTCTATAGCATGGTTCTTTGCACAAATTTCACATTTATTAGTTTCTTTAATATCGAGAGGACATTCTCTTAAAAGATGCTTTCTTCTACATTTTCGACAAAAAATAGACAATGACTCTTGTGCCTCTACAAGTTTTTTTTGAAACTTAAAAGAGTCTATTTGTTTACTAACAATATTCATTATTTCTGTATTCAAGCTTTTATGATCCATAATAAATTAAACAAAGTCTTTTGGTAGAAATCACATGAGAGAATTTTTTTGGCCGACACGTTTCGAACCAAAAAGTGCGGTTCATCATCAGGACCAGATGAAGAGATAGACCATGGAAAAGGCTTAAATAGAAAAGCCAAATCTGTCTTCAACTTGGAAACCCTTACGCGAGACCATTCAAAGTGATGAACTTTAATAGTAGTGGCCCTTCCGTATAGGGTAGTAATTTATGTATTCAAGCTTCTGTGATCCATAATGAATTAAACAAAGTCTTTCGGTAGAAATCACATGAGATAATTTTTTTGGCCAATGCATTTCGAACCAACAAATGTGGTTCATCATCAGGACTAGATGAAGAGGAAAACCATGGAAAAGGCTTAAATAGAAAAGCCAGATCTGTCTTCAACTTGGAAACCCTTACGCGAGACCGTTCAAAGTGATGAACTTTAATAGCAGTGGCCCTTCCGTATAGGGTAGTAATTTTTGTATTCAAGCTTCTATGATCCATAATGAATTAAACAAAGTCTTTCGGTAGAAACCACATGAGAGAAATTTTTTGGCTGACGCGTTTTGAACCAACAAGTGTGGTTCATCATCAAGACCAGATGAACAGGCAGACCATGGCAAAGGCTTAAATAGAAAATCCAGATCTGTCTTCAACTTGGAAACCCTTATGCGAGACCATTCAAAGTGATGAACTTTAATGGTAGTGTCCCTTCCGTATAGGGTAGTAATTTCTATATTCAAGCTTCTGTGATCCATAATGAAATAAACAAAGTCTTTTGGCAGAAATTATATGAGAGAATCCTTTTGGTCGACGTGTTTCAAACCAACAAGTGTGGTTCATCATCAAGACTAGATGAAGAGGCAAACCATGGAAAAGGCTTAAATAGAAAAGCAAGATCTGTCTTCAACTTGGAAACCCTTATGCTAGACTGTTCAAAGTGATGAACTGTAATAGCAGTGGCCCTTCCGTATTGGGTAGTAATTTTTGTATTCAAGCTTTTGTGATCCATAACGAATTAAAAAAATTCTTTCGGTAGAAATCACATGAGAGAATATTTTTGGCCAACGTGTTTCGAACCAACAAGTGTGGTTCATCATCAGGACCAGATGAGGGGGTAGACCATGGCAAAGGCTTAAATAGAAAATCCAGATCTGTCTTCAACTTGGAAACCCTTACGCGAGACCGTTCAAAGTGATGAAATTTAATAGCAGTGGCCCTTCTGTATAGGGTAATAATTTATGTATTCAATCTTTTGTGATCCATAATGAATTAAATAAAGTATTTCGGTAGAAATCACATGAGAAATTGTTTTTGGCCGACGCGTTTCGAACCAACAAGTGTGGTTCATCATTAGGACCAGATGAAGAGGCAAACCATGGCTTTTCTTTGAACGGTCTCGCGTAAGGGTTTCCAAGTTGAAGACATATCTGGATTTTCTTTTTAAGCCTTTGCCATGGTCTACCTCTTCATCTAGTCCTAATGATGAACCACACTTGTTGGTTCGAAACACGTCGGCCAAAAAAATTCTCTCATGTGATTTCTACCGAAAGACTTTGTTTAATTCACTATGGGTCACAAAAGCTTGAATACTGAAATTACTACCTTATACGGAAGGGCCACTACTATTAAATCTCATCACTTTGAACGGTCTCACGTAAGGGTTTCCAAGTTGAAGACAAATCTGTGTTTTCTATTTAAGCCTTTGCCATGGTCTACATCTTCATTTGGTCTTGATGATGAACCACAGTTATTGGTTCGAAACGCATTAGCCAAAAAAAAATTCTCATGTGATTTCTACTGAAAGACTTTGTTTAATTCATTATTGATCACAGAAGCTTGAATACATAAATTACTACCCTATACGAAAGGACCATTGCTATTAAAGTTCATCACTTTGTACGGTCTCACGTAAGGGTTTCCAAGTTGAAAACAGATTTAGCTTTTCTATTTAAGCCTTTGTCATGGTCTGCCTCTTCATCTGGTCCAGATGATGAGCCACACTTGTTGGTTTGAAATGCATCGGCCAAAAAAATTCTCTCATGTGATTTCTATCGAAAGACTTTGTTTATTTCATTATGGATCATAGAAGCTTGAATACATAAATTACTACCCTATACGGAAGGGCCACTACTATTAAAGTTAGTCACTTTGAATGGTCTTGCATAAGGGTTTTCAAGTTGAAGACAGATCTAGATTTTCTATTTAAGCTTTTGCCATGGTCCGCCTCTTCATTTGGTCCTGATGATGAACCACACTTGTTGGTTTGAAACACATGGCCAAAAAAATTCTCTCATGTGATTTCTACCGAAAGACTTTGTTAATTCATTATGGATCACAGAAGCTTGAATACAGAAATTACTACCCTATACGGAAGGGCCACTACTATTAAAGTTCATCACTTTAAACGATCTCGCGTAAGGGTTTCCAAGTTGAAGACAGATCTGGCTTTTCTATTTAAGCCTTTGCAATGGTCTACCTCTTCATCTGGTCCTGATGATGAACCACACTTATTGGTTCAAAACGCGTCAGCGAAAAAAATTCTCTCATGTGATTTCTACTGAAAGACTTCGTTTAATATTCATTATTTCAATTTTCATATAGTCCATTTTGTTTTCTAATCCAATAATCATAGCATCAGTAGATTCGGTTTTATTGTTTCTATTCTGAATCTCTTTACCGGATCTATATTGGTTCCTTGAGAATTTCTTGCACAAGTCACAGATTTGATCAAAATATTTTTGAGCAATATCCCCTTGTCCTAACAGATTTAAATTATTCCTAGCATCATCAGTAAGCCCATGTGAGAACAAAGTTCTAATGGTACGTGGATCAAACTTGTGCTTTGACCTTTGGAGGATATACAGGAATCTCTCCAAGTAGTCCTCTAGAGTCTCATCATCATTTTGCACAATAGTAAAGATTTCATCTTGAATATCTCTAGTTTTACAATATTCTTGATATTTTGATGAGAACACTCTCTTCATTTGTTCCCAAGAAGATATAGTGTTTCCTCCTAGTCCCATGAACCAGCAGAGTGATGTGTCCTTGAGAGTTGCAGGAAACAACTTTAACTTCTAGGCATCAAATGAATAATCATAACTTCTACACAAAACATCAAACTCGAATAAGAAGGAGTCTAGGGCTTCATGTACCTTACCATAGAAGTGAGGAAGATTTGATGGTGAAATATTTTTCATTTGTACTTGTGTATTAGGATCCACGATTGGGAATCCAAAAGTGGATTGTTCCTTGTTTACCTGATTTTCACCAGTTCCTTCTACATGGTATTCCTGATCTGCCATTGTTGCTTTTCCACGCGAACCACTCTCAACAGGTTGAGAAGGTTGAATATGGGTTCTAATAGTTCCCTTCTTCCCCTTTGTGGGCTGTGTCACACCTAGACTACTACTACCAGAGCCCAAATGGATTGTTCCTGCGTGATGAGTTTGAGTTTGTTTGGACTTTCTACCTACAAAAGAAGGCCCATTATAAGATTTGGTTTCAGATTTATCAGTATTTCTTTGGCCCCTAGTGGGCTTCAGACCCCTACCTCTTTTAGGCATTCATCTAAAAAAATGACGAAAAAAGATTAAAACAAGAGCTGCAATTTCAAAAGTAACTCAGCACCTATAAATTCCTTCAAACAATAGAAGCACACTACAGGAAAAAAATAATAGCAGACTTATCCTATTGCAAAAAATGAAAAATTCTTAGCAATTCAAATCGCCTCCCTGGCAACAACACCAAAATGTTGGGTGTAGGAATTGCACTTAAGAGAACTCCTCAACACTTAATTGTCAACCCGAGGGTTTCGTAAGCTTAGAGACGAAGCACAAGCAATGCTAGAAGTGGTATGAACTTTTCCTATTCATAATCCTACTTCTTAAAGGAAATGTTGTAGAATCAGATAGAAAACAATATTAAAGGCAATCGACACCAAAGAAACCCTAGTGCTGGAATGTAAAAGAATAATTTGCAAAGAAATCAAGTAAAGGAAATTTCATAGAATTGGAAGAAATATTAAATGATGAAATGAAATATTATGTTTATATTCAGTATAGATGGCTAACAGCTTGTCAAGTGGGCCCTTGCAGAGATCTGTTTCCCAATTGATTTTTGTTGGCTTATTGGGGCCTGACCCAGGTTCAGAGTTAAGTTAGCCAAACAAACCCGGTACCACTGGCCCTTTTGGCAACAATTTGTGGATCGCAGACTGAGGTCTCACCCGAAGTAGTATAGGAGGGTGCTAGAAGCAAGTTTCCGCACGCTGGAGATGTCTGATGAGTTCAAGTGGTCCGCAGTTTGACCCTGCGCGCAGGTTGCTTCGCGCACTTTCCCGTACTTCATAGCCTGATATACTACCTTCACGTAGCCCTACCCAGGGGCTAAATGTCATGCTATTTGTTATTACCCAAGACCTTACTGGTATTATAACGTTAGTTAATTAGCTTTGCCTACTTGAGTGCTTTAAGTATACTTAACAATATAAACCATTCATACAAGTGCACGCAATAAATAAACAATATATTTTCAAATTATATCAATCATTCGTTAACCCAAGAAAAAATACATAGAATTATAACAAAACTTCTCTTTATTAATTCCTTCCTTGGTTATAGACTCGACTTCGCCTTGTGTGCTCAGCTGCAGAGCCTTCTCGTACTCTACGACCCAAAGACACACTTCAACTTGCAGGTCAATCACTTAGGCTTTTTTCCTACTTCTTCCTTATTCTCTACTTAGAGCCCTGATCTATTTATACAATCCCATGGTTCGCAGACCATGGGTAGGTTTATCCAGCAGACATTACATTACAAAACTAGGGCGGATAACCCTGTGACTCTATCATACTTTCATGCCCTGTGCCCACAATTCACGAAGCTTGACAACAAGATTCGGTCAAAACATGGGCTTTGAGCCCCAAAACATGCCTTGGGGGTATTAGTGTCAGTGTTTTCAGCCTTCCTCAGTGATCAAACATGCTCTTAGAAAGTGATTTTAAGGTGTCAAGGTCAAATTTTGTCATTTTAGTGAGTCTTCAAGTAAAATTTGGTCACTAGGTATTAGGTCTAGGGTTTGCTTTCACTCCTTTTGGCAGCTTAGCAAATGTCGGTCCATGTCACCATTCAACTGAGTGTATCATCATTCAGAGGGTTTTCATCATCATGTCAAGTTCCACTGGGTCATTTTACACCTTCTTCATGCTTCAATTGTGCCTAGGTAAGGTTCATTTCCCTCTCCTAGGGTTTTGAAGATAATTTCTCTTGGATGGTCAAATCATCAACAAAACTTCTATCCTGATGTTCATACACCTTCCCCTATCCTTAATGTACCTTATTAAACACTTCCCATCATTGATATTCCTCAAATTCATCATTTTCGCACAAACCCTAGTTTCTTGCTACAATGTGACAATTTTCTAGGCTAGGCCTGTGTTTTGCCCTTTTGGACCTCTTCCCCTCACCCAATATTTGAAATTCCACTTTCCCCTACTTCTTAACATCCCTCCCTACTTCCCAAAATTTTCTCAAGAATTTAGAAGCCCCTTATCCCCTTCATTTCACTTCATTTCGCCAATTCCCCTGTTCCACACATCGGGATAGGTTTTACTCCAATGATGTTTGTGAGCAATAAAAGATGAATTTTGGAAACCTGAAAGAGGTTTTTTTCCAAAATATGCCAAGAAAGAAAAACCTCCTTTACTTTTTACACAGGTGTCATGGTTTTAGATAAATGTCAAAAATACAGTTTCCTTAGGAGAATTGATGCACCTTTGAAGTGACCTTGGGAAAATCACGATTTCTCCTAGCTTGGTTAGACTAATGACTTGCATGATGCATCAAATGATAACTAGACACAAAGAGATTTCCTATGAGCTATCATGAGCTCAATTTGGGGTTGAGGAAGACCTACCAACGTTGACTGCAACATAACTCTACCTTTGGGCAGCCTCATTTTGCATATTTTGACCAGTCTTGGGAGATTTGAGTTTTGACAGGAAAAATGAACTCCAAATTGAAAACTTCTAGTTGGGTTGGAAAGTAGACTCAATAAGATTTCCAAAAATCTATCCCATTCCGAATTTGGACACTAGAAAGGCTTCCAAAAGTCTCCTTCAAAAATGCTCTAAGCATTGAGCTAGCGCTATGCATTGGGCAGTGATTTACAGTGTAATTTCATAACTGGCGCTATGCAATGGGGCAGCATGATGCATTGGGCTACAAAGCCTGAAATCCATTCAAATCTTCCACCAAAGCTCACAAAATTGTAAATTCCTCATTTCCCAAGTAAGTTCACACTCCAATATGCTCAATGCATGAGTTTGTCTCAGTCCTCTTGGTGATTTAATAGGGAAATATTAAAACCCTAGCTCCTTGCATAGTTTCATTGAAAATCTGCCTAGGGTTTTCAAAATTGCCATTTTTTGCTGTTTTATTCCCATCTACCACTTTCACATCCCCTTCACTACATTTCACTAATTTCATTTCCCATTTCCCCTCTCATTTCCACTCATCCTACTCCCCTATCCCCAAAACCCTAAAACCCTAGCTTCTAGGGTGAAAGCCTAGTTTTCTTCATTGCACTAATGGTTGTATACCCTATCCCCTTAATCCCACTCCCCTCATACATTTTCCCCTTAATCCCATTCTCCACATATAATTTCTTAAACACTACACTCCCCAAACCCTATCCATATCCCTAAACCCTACTCACATCCCCAAAACTCTTACTCCCATCCCTAAACTCTGTTCACACATAAATTTTTACACTCTCTTCCATACACTCTACCCATTTCATTCCTCCACCATAATTTCACACTGTTATCCACAAAACCATCCATATACAACCACATTTTTCAAAACCAAAGGAAAACAATGGAAAGAGACAGTGATCATGGGTATGAGCAAGAGCTTGAACATGACCGGGAATCTTGGCTTGAGAGAACAGACTTGCACTTGGGAAAGGATGCTAGAGAAGGCCAAAAATGAGAAAAATATGTTGAGGCACATGGCCCATCATTACTTGGCGGAAACCAAAGTTGCAAGGCAAGAGTCAGGAATTTGAAGGCCAAGTTGAAGAAGGCATCGAGGAAGCAAAATGAGCAAGACAGACTTCAGATCTTGGCTAAGGCTTCCTTGGCCCAACATAGCACTTAATGGAGGACACTCAGCC
Organism: Pinus taeda; assembly: GCA_000404065.3. Classification (NCBI taxonomy): domain Eukaryota; kingdom Viridiplantae; phylum Streptophyta; class Pinopsida; order Pinales; family Pinaceae; genus Pinus; species Pinus taeda. The sequence continues at coordinate 57,439 of APFE031222524.1, forward strand.
CAAATTTCAAAAAATTTGGGACACTTTTTGCAATTTTGGAATTTTTGGGCCAAAAAATAGGTTTTTCTGCCCAATGCGCCGTGCCACTTGGTGCTCGCTTTTGATGGAGGTCTCATTTTGATGAAAAATCAGTATTTTTGGATTTTTTATAAAAAAATATATGCATGCCCACAAATGGCCAAGAAATTTTGACAGGTTTTGAGCCCCCAAAAAAGTCAAAAACACCTCAAAAATGACATTTCTGCCCCTTTTCGGACACACAGGAAGCAATGTTGGGAGAACTCAGTTTTGGAGGGGCAAATGGAGGCAAAATTAAAAAATTCCACTTGTTCTAGAAAGTAAACAGGCAGGCCTTTCCAAAAAGCACACTTGGAGAAAATTTGGACACCAGGAAGGCCTCCAAAAGCAGCTACAACAAAGTACTACACATAGGGAAATCAGCGCAGCGCATTGGGGAAATTTTGTTCAGTTTGACCAAAAATGCTCTGTTTTTTGCCTAGTTTCTTGAGAGTTTGACTTTTCTTCTTCTAAATGTCAAACTCATGATGTAATTTAATTTAATTTAATGGATCTTGATGTAATGATGCTAAATTTTCACTCATAGAGGTAGATTTATCCATGAAGAGGTAGTTTGCAACTGAATGAATCAGTTCCCTAGTTTTTAGAGGCAAGTTGTTCCACTACCTAATTTTTAGTTCTCAGTTTAGAATTTGTTGGAACAACTCCTTAAATTATGAGATCAACCCCTAGAGGCTAGAATGAGTTATTGTTTGCCTATATCTTGTGATTTTTTAGTCATTAGCATGGTTGGACTTTTGAGAAAGCTTGGAGCTTCATTGTATACACATTTCAGCAGTTTGGCTAAGGAATAGACCAGAGTTTGTAGCACTTTATGGGATTCATGTGGTAGTTTGTTTTTGTATTGTGCTTCCTTCTGTAATTGTAAGTTTACATGTGTTTTATGTATGCCATCATCTCTCTTGCTTCATCTTAACTAAAACAAACAAGGATAAAGGTAGAATCCATTGAAATTGCAGTGCTCTACCTAGGGTTTGCTTAGTTATTTAAGTTTTCCGCTGTTTGAAGAGGATCCCTGAGGTTTTCTTTCCCTCTTCAACTCCTCACCTATCCAAAATATCTCCATTTCAAGTATCAAATCATTTTCATACCTTGCCCCTAGAGATCTCTGCAGAACTGGGCCCCATTCCCCAGACCCAAAATTTGCCTTTCCATTTGAGCCAACAAAACATCATCAAATTCAATCAAACTCTTTTGCACAAATACCTAGCCTAAAATTAGTCTTCACATCAGTCATCTCAAGTTTCATTGATCATATTTTGATGAGATTGATCAGGAGAGAGCCCTCTCCCGACCTGGTAGGGCTAGCTACCAGGTTAAGCATGGTTTGATGTTATCCTAGATCCTACCTTTCTCAGCCTGAGGTAGATTTAGGCACTAACATAGTGGCAAATCCGCTGGGGAAGAAATTGTTTGCCATGATAAATGATAATTTTATTGCCATGTCATATGAAGATGATCAACAATGTTTTCAAATTTTAGAAGATCAGGGAATTAAGGACTGCCATTTAGGTTTTTCATGTTTTGAAAAGTTATTTCAAGAAGATAATAATTTCTTAAGCAAAAGAAAACAAAAAGTATTATCTCCTCTGTCTGAAGATGAAATAGACCTACTCCTGAAAGGTCAAGCTACAACCCAAACTAATGTAGGTCTGCAGTGTGCACATGGTCAAGAAGGTGTTGGTGAAATTAGATTTATAGATCAGCAAACAAATAATATTTTCTTTCATGAGAATGATAAGGTTGTCATGTTTGATAATCTTGAATATTATTTTATGTTTAAGAATGACCTAGACCATGAGGTTGAGGAATATGAGCTTGAGAGAGACAATATGCCAGAATTTCTCATGGTCAATGAATTTACAGCTAACACTCAAATGGCAGAAGCTTATACCTCTCTGTGCCTTCCTATCACTCAGCAACCAGTTGTTCTTTCAGATTAGAATGAAGGGAGTACTTGTATTTTTGCTGCTAGATCTCAAGACAAGCTAGTACTTCAGGATTTTCAAGATCCTTTCGGCATTCTTTTGCAAGAACTAGAGAAGATGAATGTTGCCTGGTTTGTTAGAATAAGCCTTGGTTTTAGTTCTTATTGTGAGTTGCCTACATGTACATCTTTTTGCCTGCTCGGGAAAAATGAGAGAAAAATTTCAGTATGTAGCCATCTGCTGGATTGGTTACATTGGAAGGCTCACTACACATGATTGTACATATTTCATCAGTAGGCGGGTGGTTTTCATCATGATTTGAAGCCCTCAATTCTCAATGGTCTGCTGCCATTAAAAAGCTTTGCAAGTACTTGTTTCAGTTAAGTAAGTTTTCAGTCATTTTTTGTTTTCGTCAATTTTGAGTGTCTAGTTTCAGTTGTTGAATGTCTAGTTTCAGCTATTGAATGTCTAGTTTCAGCTTTTGAGTGTCTTGTTTCAGTTTTGAATTAAGTCAGTTCAACTATGAGTCTTGATTCAAAGTTTCATAGTAATTGGTTTGTCGAAGATATTGACTCCATTGCCCAATGGATAAGGCACTGGTCTGCTCTCCCAAAGATCTGCCGTTCTTGGCACCTCCAAGGAGCTACCATCCCCATTGGAGCCAATGTTAGTTTCAATCTTTGCAGGCTTCCTCCAGTGATCAAACATGCTCTTACAAAGTGATTTTAAGGTTTCAAGGTCAAATTTTGTCATTTCAGTGAGTCTTCAAGTAAAATTTGGTCACTAGGTATTAGGTCTAGGGTTTGCTTTCACTCCTTTTGGAAGCTTACCAAATGTCGGTCCATGTCACCATTCAACTGAGTGTACCATCATTCAGATGGTTTTCATCATCATGTCAAGTTCCACTGGGTCATTTTACACCTTCTTCACGCTTCAGTTGTGCCTAGGTAGGGTTCATTTCCCTCTCTTAGGGTTTTGAACGTAATTTCTCTTGGATGGTCAAATCATTAGCAAAACTTGTATCTTGATGTTCATACACCTTCCCCTATCCTTAATGTACCCTATTAAACACTTCCTATCACTGATATCCCTCAAATTCGTCATTTTCGCACAAACCCTAGTTTCTTGGTACAACGTGACAATTTTATAGGCTAGGATTGTGTTTTGCACTTTTGGACCTCTTCCCCTCACTCAATCTTTGAAATTACACTTCCCTCTGCTTCCTAAAATCCCTCCCTACTTCCCAAAATTTTCTCAAGAATTTAGAAGCCCCTTATCCCCTTCATTTCACTTCATTTCAACAAATTCCCTGTTCCACACATCGGGATAGGTTTTACTCCAATGATGTTTCTGAGCAAGATAAGATGAATTTGGGAAACATGGAAGAGGTTTTTGTCCCAAATAGGCCAAGGAAGAAAAACCTCCTTCAATGTTTACACAAGTGTCATGGTTTTAGAGAAATGTCAAAAATACAGTTGCCTTAGGAGAATTGATGCACCTCTGAAGTGACCTTGGGAAAATAACGATTTCTCCTAACTTGGTTAGCCTAATGACTTGCTTGATGAGTCAAATGATAACTAGACACAAACATATTTCAAATGAGATATAACGAGCTCAAATTGGGGTTGAGGAAGACCTTCAAAAGTTGACTGCAACAACACTCTACCTTTAGGCAGCCTCATTTTGCACATTTTGACCAGTCTTGGGAGATTTGATTTTTGACAGGGCAAATGAACTCCAAATTGAAAAATTCCAGTTGGGTTGGAAAGTAGACTCAATAGGATTTCCAACGAGATATCCTATGCCCAATTTGTACACCATTAAGGCCTCCAAAAGTCTCCTGCAAAAAGGCGCTACGCATTGAGCCAAAGCTACGCATTGGGCAGTGATTTATAGTGTAATTTTATAACTAGCGCTACACATTGGGGCAGTGCGACACATTGGGCTACAAAGCTTGAAATCCATTCAAATTTTCCACTAAAGCTCCCAAAATTGTAAATTCCTCATTCCCAAGTAATTTTACACTCCAATATTCTCAATGCATAAGTTTGTCTCAGTCCTCTTGGTGATTTAATAGGGAAATATTAAAACCCTAGCTCCTTGCACAGTTTCATTGAAAATATGCCTAGGGTTTGCAAAATTGCCATTTTTTCTGTCTTATTCCCCTTTACCACGTTCATATGCCCTTCACTATATTTCACTAATTTCATTTCCCATTTCCCCTCTCATTTCCACTCATCCTACTCCCCTATCCCCAAAACCCTAAAACCCTAGCTTCTAGGGTGAAAGCCTAGTTTTCTTCATTGCACTAATGGTTGTATACCCTATCCCCTTAATCCCACTCCCCTCATACATTTTCCCCTTAATCCCATTCTCCACATATAATTTCTTAAACACTACACTCCCCAAACCCTATCCATATCCCTAAACCTTACTCACATCCCCAAAACTCTTACTCCCATCCCTAAACTCTGTTCACACATAAATTTTTACACTCTCTTCCATACACTCTACCCATTTCATTCCTCCACCATGTTTTCACACTGTTATCCACAAAACCATCCATATACAACCACATTTTTCAAAACCAAAGGAAAACAATGGAAATAGACAGTGATCATGGGTATGAGCAAGAGATTGAACATGACCGGGAATCTTGGCTTGAGAGAACAAAATTGCACTTGGGAAAGGATGCTAGAGAAGGCCAACAATGAGAAAAATATGTTGAGGCACATGGCCCATCATTACTTGGGAAGAAACCAAAGTTGCAAGGCAAGAATCAAGAATTTGAAGGCCAAGTTGAAGAAGGCATCGAGGAAGCGAAAGGAGCAAGATAGACTTTAGATCTTGGCTGAGGCTTCCTTGGCCCAACACAACACTTAATAGAGGAAAATCAGCCCAAATTTCAAAAAATTTGGGACACTTTTTGCAATTTTGGAATTTTTGGGCCAAAAAACAGGTTTTTCTGCCCAATGCGCCGCACCACCTAGCGCTTGCTTTTGATGGAGGTATCCTTTTGATGAAAACTCAGCATTTTTGGATTTGTTATAAAAAAAATATGCATGCCCACAAATGGCCAAGAAATTTTGATAGGTTTTGAGCCCCCAAAAACGTCAAAAACACCTCAAAAATTACCTTTTTGCCCCTTTTTGGATACACAGGAAGTAGTGTTGGCAGAACTCAGTTTTGGAGGGGCAAATGGAGGCCAAATTCACAAATTCCATTTGTTCTGGAAATTAGACAGGAAGACCTTTCCAACAAGCACACTTGGAACAAATGTGAAGACCTGGAAGGCCTCCAAAAGCAGCTGAAGAAAAGCGCTATGCATAGGGAAATCAGCGCGACGCATTAGGGAAATTTTGCTCAGTTTGACCAAAGATGCTCTGTTTTTCACCTAGTTTCTTGAAAGTTTGACTTTTCTTCTTCTAAATGTCAAACTGATGATGTAATTTAATTTAATTTGATGGATCTTGATGTAGTTATGCTAAATTTTCACTCATAGAGGTAGATTCATCCATGAAAAGGTAGTTTGCAATTGAATGAATCAATTCCCTAGTTTTTAGAGGCAAGTTGTTCCACTGCCTAATTTTTAGTTCCCAGTTTAGAATTTGTTGGAACAGCTCCTAAACTTATGAGCTCAACCCCTAGAGGCTAGGATTAGTTATTGTTTGCCTATATCTTGTGATTTTTCAGTCATTAGCATGGTTGGACTTTTGAGAAAGCTTGGAGCTTCATTGTATACACATTTTAGTAGTTTGGATAAGGAATAGACTAGGGTTTGCAGCACTTTATGGGATTCATGTTGAATCTTGTTTTGATATTGTGTTCCCTTCTGTAATTGTGAGTTTACATGTGTTTTATGTATGCCATCATCTCTCTTGCTTCATCTTAACTAAAACAAACAAGGATAAAGGTAGAATCCACTGAAATTGCAGTGCTCTACCTAGGGTTTGCTTAGTTATTTATGTTTTCCACTGTTTGAAGAGGACCCACGAGGTTTTCTTGCCCTTTTCAACTCCTTACCTATCTAAAAGCTCTCCATCGCATTCAATTTGAAGTATCAAATCATTTTCCTACCTTGCCCCATAGAGATCTCTACAGAGCTGAGTCTCATTCCCAGACCCAAAATCTGCCTTTCCATTTGAGCCAACAAAACATCATCAAATTCAATCAAACTCTTTTGCACACATAACTAGCCTAAAATCAGTCTTCACATCAGTCATATCAAGCCTCATTGATCATATTTTGTTGATATTGATAAGGAGAAAGTCCTCTCCTAACCTGGTAGGGCTAGCTACCAGGTTAAGCATGGTTTAATGTTATCCTAGATCCTACCTCTCTCAGCCTGAGGTAGATTTCGGCACTAATAGGGGGATTCCATGCCCAACAGGCCCCCAACAGAAACATCGTGACTTGCCCTTGAGTCACTCTATCGGTGCGACAATCTTTGCACGGGGTCTGGCCAATTGTTCTCGAACTACGTAGAGGTTAGCAGTGCACTGAGCTGTTGCTTGTTGGATCTACTGCATATGATGTTCCAAGACTTATGTGTCAGAAGTGCTTCTCTGCATCAATGTGTGCATACCCTACATGTGTGCAAGCTTGAATTTGATGTCTGCCATGATGGTGAAGGCCTCATCGATCCAAGGTTGGATGCGCGCTTTTAGGACTTCTTCCTTATGTCGTGCCACATCCACCTGCTCCTTCAGTGCTGTAGCCTACTGCATCCGATAAAGCCTCTGGGTGAGGACCACCGTCTGTGTAATTCCTCAGACACTGTCATACTGCTGTTGGAGTTCTCGTGCCTCTGTCTCTGAGCGGTAGATGTTGGGGTCCTCCTGCAAGGTTGTGAGGATCTCAAGTGATTCTTCCGACATGTTCCTGCGGTCTCGCACTGCACCTCTGATTTCCTCCAATCCCGCTATGATAGTGCTAGCGTGCTATTCTATGACTTCCGGGGGAGTGGATGGCTGCACCTTTAACCATAGCTCGACGATCTAAAGATTCAGCTCCAGCTAAACCTTTATCATTTCCTCCCTGGCCTCGCGGACCCCTGCTGCTAACCTATGGATCTGCGCCTCCATTGGTATATCTGCTAAGATGGCCAGCTCCGGGATGCTTTGGCAAGCGTCGTCTAACTATACCAATTGTTGATTTTGCGACACCAATTCATCACACTGTAAGCTTAGTTGTTCCATATTTATTTTCTGCTCACTGAGGACTTGGAGTGCACGGTTTTCCGTAGCTCGCAGCTCTGCAGTTATCCCATCCTGCAACACATATAATGTCTCATGCGGGAGGGCATCTAGATTAACACCGAGACCTTTCAATGCACTAACCGAAGGCCTGTCGACCTCATTTTATGTCACTAGTGCCCCTTCTGACAACACTATTGTGTTCGTCATCCGTGCAAACAACATCTGCTCTGTTGTCATGGATCCAACTGCGAGGTTGGTCAAAAGGGTACCAACCTAAGGGGGCCATGCCTGTAATTCCTGCAACTGTGCTCTAAGGGCCCCCAACACAATCTGGTTCTCCTGCATGAAATCTTGGAGAGCCTTATTGGTGACATTGCGCACCGTCTCCCTGATGTCATGCAAATCACCCTCAATTAGGGTGATTGGGTCAATGGACAATTTCAACCCCTTGACCTTCTTCTGCGACCCTGCCTACTCTACTAGGTGCTAGCACTTCAGCTGTGTTGACGCGGTTTGTGGATCTGTGCCTCCTTATTCTGTTTCTACTTCCTTTGCTTCTTGCCCCTATGAAGGTGTTGTTTGGCCCTCGCCTGCCTTCGCGATTGTTTCCTATGTTCCTGCTACTACTATGGCCTTTTCCTACTCGGCTACTTTTTGTGCCACGTCCCGCACTACCCGCATTTCTGCTGATACTATTTCCTTCCTTCGTTTTTTGGCCAACTTTGTAATGCATAGCTTGGCCTTGTCTTTCTTCTTTTGTGCTGTCGATTTCTCGATTTCTGCAATGTGTGGGTTACACCATTCCAATGGCCATGCCTCCAGGACATTGAAAATGGCATCGTCGGTGGCTACAAAGTGTTTCTTTGTCCACTGTTTAGTCAGGTCCTTACGCACCCTCATATATATGTTATGCATGTCTGCCTTAAATTCTGCAAAACTCTGCAGACTATTTTAAATCATCGGCGACAACCACAACTTATGGTTGATCCACATTCTGAGGTTCATCTCCATGAACACCCATAAGGTCTTGCTGTCACATATCCTTTTAGCATCCTTCGTGTCCCAGAGTGAAGCATACTTCACGGCCTCCAGTAAATCTCTATCATCTATGGGGAATTGACTATCCTCCAGCAATTCCCCAGCTATGAGCACTATGGACAACAACAACCATGCATAGTGGAATGTTTTGCCATGTTCCTGGGCTTCGTGGAAATTCTTCAAAAATTTTGTGCAGGGGAATTTGGACCAGTTAAACTAGACCCCCTCGGTGCACTGCTCGGCCAGTGTGACCATTGATGCAAGTACCTCGTCTGCGCGAAACTTGCACATAATGTTTCCTGCCAAGATTTTGGTTGCCATGCATACTGCTTTGTCCTTAATGTTGGAGATGACGTAGCCCCTCTTCTTCTTTTCTAGCTTGTACTTTTTCTTCATGGCCTCTGCAATGGCCAAATCACTACCCTTCCCTTCCGATATGGTTGCGGGGTCCTCTCCTTTGTATGGAAGCTGGGAGATGCAATGAATCAAGTATGTTGTGATGGGGATGGGATCCTCTAGCCATAAACACCCATCATGCACCAGGTAGAGAAGCTTCTTGATGATGAAAATGGTTATTGGGGTGCAGTGGAAATGCAGAACCCAGAGTAGGTTTAGCAGCCTCTCATTTTCCACTCTGTGCAACCACTTCCACGGCTCTAATGTTGTCACCCCCCCGTGGTGTTCTGCTTCATGAGGTTTCCGATCTCAAGGTGAGGGAACTTCTCATGGTCAGCGAGGTCCCATGTTTGAATTTTAGGCTTGGCATGTGGCCCAAGTGCATGCCTTCAAACATAATTCCATCTAGGAGGAGCGGGGTCTAGAGGGAGGCCTTGGTCTCATTCAATTCCTTGGGCATTTTGGCCTTCCCTTTTCACGGGGGGACATAGGCGGGCAGTTTTGTCACAGAGTGCGTAGGCTGAGTATCCACCTCCATGCCTTCATCCTCTTCTTCTATGATGATAAGATTCTGCAGATCTTCTTCTTCTTCATCTGTTTCTATAGTGACGACTTTCCCCTTTTCCTCCATCAATAGTTTGCTGCAGAGCGGGTTCCATGGGGACACACGTATGGGAGCCATCGCTTGTTTGTCCTTCTTAGGTCTTGGTGTGTGTGGTGATTTCAAGATTTCTGCCACAATCCCGACACCTTCTAGAACATCCCCCACAGTTAGGGTTTGCATAGCCTCCTCGGCAATCACTTCTATTATCTCCATACCATCCTTAGTTGTTGCCATTGTATCTGTACAAAAATCTATCACTCGCGAATTCAAGGGCTTAATTAATGCTCGGCTCACAACAATCAGAGTTCTGCTCAACCGCTCAATTTTCAAATGACCAAGTTTTGTTTGTTGGGAAGCCCTTTGTATTTTATAACACTTTTGGAATTTGAATTCAATTGTTCCCCCCAAATCCGGTTCATTAATGCTCCCTTGGTGGAACATTTTCCCATATTTTGACCATAAATCACATCTTAAATTCCTGCCACTCACTCCATTTGGCCTCAATTCGAGCATCCCATCATGAATAGTGACTTCAACGGTCACTTTCTGGCCAACCCGCGTGGTAGCGCAGCCCACCGTGCATAAGCGTGGACCTTGTGAATCTTTGTTGCTACGCGTATCTCCAATATTGCGTAGCTCCTAGGCAGAATTGTTTATAGTCCCATGCTCCCTTCCAAATGCCTGGAGCGCTAAGACTGTCCTTCCCTCCGCTAGTCAGGTGGTCACACTACTCATGAAAAGTTCGAGCCGAGCAGTCATCTTGTTGCTTGGAGAATCCCCACCTTTTCCTATTATGGTCAGCATCGCGCACTTTGTTATTTGCAATGCGCTACCGTGGTAACTATGCTTCGAAATATGTGGTCCAAGCCAAGGCATAAGACTGATCAATTCATGGCAATAGGCCTTAACCACATCATCGTGACCGTATGCACCCTGCCTTACCACTCTAGTCTTTTTGCCAAGAAAATATTCCTTTATTTCATCCTCCAGCTTCTTGACTTCCACATCCATCAAAGGGCTTTTCTTCCTTAATCGTACCCTTTCTTCTTCAAGTTCGTGGAGTTTAAGGTTTCCTTGTTGGATCCTCAAGTCCCATGCATGCTGCTTCTTGTGGCTGTGTGATCCCTTCTTTCCGGGCTTCACGAACCATCATACCTACAGGTGCTACTATGCGTGGACCAGGCTTTGCATACTTCATGTGGATTACAACATTCGCTTCATACTGCAACTTCAGAAGTGCCCGTGTGGTCAGGGTTTTGCACATGGTCCTATAAGCCCAGAGATCCGCTGGTACGCGTAGGTCCCATTCAGTTCATTTCACATGGTGGACCGTACTTAATGCTTCAGATACTTTGTCAAAAGCTTCTACATGAATATGCTTCTGCATGTTTGGTCTTACCATACTTCCTGGTCCCAACTAGAGGGGTCATTTTGCACCATTGTCTGGCCTGCTCCTGCTTATCAATCATGTTTCCTATCGCGAGGATGGTGTGCTTTCATGTAGGTTGCACACCATATGCCTGTACCCATATGGAAAGGTGGGTGCATAGGCTGTTTCGTTTATCATACTCAGCTTTCATCCACATCTGAGGCTTTCCAAAATGAATGCACATCATCCTTTTGCATTTGCACTAGTCCTCAAACCTTCTTTGATGCATTCGCTACATCTTACAGCCATGGCGCGCAATACCCATTTCAAAGCATCGAAACATTGTTGCTCTAGTACATCTCTTTTAAATTTGTTAAGGAAATCATCCACCTCGCTCAACTCTTACCTTTGTTGCCACGTAGCACAGTGACCTTGTCATCATGTTACAGTTGAATGTGGTTACCCCGTGTAACCGGTTTTGCCATCGTTCTATTTCCTCATCTGAATTTGAGGTGCATGAGCTTTCGCACTCCCATGAGAGTCTGCTATCTGATGTTGGATTCACCCAGTCTTTCTCCCACGTGGTTATCTTGTAGATACAGTCTATATCATCATCACTATCGTAGTCACACACTGGCTCTATGTAGCACAATCCTTCCGCAGGGTATAAAGGTACCACTATGCACAGTGACTTTTTCTCAAAAATCATCTTGCGCTTCTTTAGATTTATCACTCCATTCATGTTAGTGGCCCAATCTATTCCCAGTAGCATGAGATAGGGATTGTTGTCATCAACAATCTCTATCACTGCAAAATCTGCTAGCGCGCTCACACCTTCTATATCTATTGTTATTCCCTGCAATCTTCCCATAGGTAGGATCTTTTGCTAGTTCGCCATTCACAATTTAATAGGAGACCATTGCAGTGCAGGCCTGCCCATGCACTCCCACATCTGCTTTGGCAGGACGTTTGCATCCAATCCTAGATCCAAAACCAATTGATCCATTTCCCGAGCTTCCAGACTACACATAGTTCTCCTGTTATGGTTCCAGCACATCCAGTGATGAGTTCTTGCAGCCCCTTCATAGCTTTTCTATCATGCAGTAGCTTCATGCATGTCTCCAAAAATGTAGTGCGCATTGATGGGTCCATTCCGGTTCTAGTTTTTCTTTACTTCCTGAAGTGGAGGCATCCACGAATCTCTTCTTAGCTTCCATGAACATCTCCTTAGCACGCTCCAAATCAAATTCTGGTTCCTTTGTTGGAGCCTTGCGAACCCAAGCACTCTCTTCGAGCTGCTTGCCTTTGTCATCTCCTGTCGTGATACCACTTCGGAGCACGATATTTACATTCGGGTCTTCCTTGCAACCTCACTATCAGCGTGGGACAATCCTCTGTCTCATGATCAAACTAGGTACACTATAAGAATGACGGTCTTGTTGGATTTGTACAATCGCAGGCATAATGCCATGGCCCTTCGCAATTGTAACATATTAGCTGTTCGCGACCTCTTCCTAGTCCCATTCCACCTCGACCTCATCCACACCACTGTAATCCAATGCACGCCATCCCTGCATTTTGATTGAAGGCTCGTGTTTTAGTCTGAAATCTGTAGGTAGGAGTCTAATCCATCATTAATTCATAACTTCTAAAGGTGCACTCATCGTGGCCTACTGACCTGCAGAAATTACAGAACAACTACTGGGAATTCTACATATACTTCTGTAATAGATGGCAGTTATCTGTAGCATGCTTCCCTCCTATCCGGAAAATTGTGCACCATAATGCAGGCACCGTGCTCGATCCTACTTGTGCCTCTGGTCTCAATGGCATTGGTCCTCCTCCTGCGAGGTAATTTGCGAAGAATGGACAATGGTCCTTGTCATGTCCCTAGCCTTTGCACTTTACACACGATACCTCCTTTCACGCTTCTAGGTGAGCCACCCTGTCTTGTTTCAAACTCTACATCTCAAGGCAAAAGTTTTTCAACTATGCGTGGATCTATTGAACTCCGAGGTTAGGATCTTGTATCGGGGTCTTGCGCAGTCTCATCGCGATCTCCAAGGCCTTGACCTGAGTGGTTAGCTTCTGCTGTAACAACGTGTTCCTTAGATGCAGTGTTAGCGATACTACAAACCATGCACGGTGTTGCCCATCCATTAAGGTCATATTGGATTCACGAATTGTACACTTCAGTCTCTGATCCAACTCTTAGGGGGTCGCATCTGGAAGCATCACGATTTCCTTAAATCCAATGATAGACTATCTTAGATTTTGACCTGCTAAATTCCTTGTTTAGTGCAGCTTGGATATCTGTGATCCCTGCATTCGGATTGTCATTGGAATGCTTAATGTACCAAGTCAATGTGCGATCCTGTAGAGTGCTGACCACCATTGCTTTCTTTATATTGTCATCCATGACTCCCTGTGCTTCCCATACAGCCCTTACCATGAACCAAAACTGTTCCGGATCTTCATTCCCTACTCCTTTGAACACCAACAACTTTATCGTGCTTGCCATATTGAACTGTGGTGGTGGCGGAGGTGGTGTGGGTGAAGATGGGGGTGAAGATGGTGAAACTAGTGGTGGTGTAGGTGGGAGTGTTGTGTGTGGAATTCACTACTTTATCAAACTAATCACACTTCTTGCTGAAACCTTTGCAAGCTCTTTCGCTTTCTCGCGGAGGTGAAATCAGGTGGCTAGTTTCTAGTTCTGTGCTACCTTTTTTTTGGTAGATCCTCTCACTCTGCGTAGCCACAAACATCAATTTATTTGCATAACCTTCTTTTCACATAGTAGCATTTTAATCCAAGTGTTAAAAGATTTAACATACTTACCTTGTGGTCCTTTTAGGAAGCGTCGTTCCGTCTCACTATAGCTAACTGAAGAGTCAACTGCGAACTCGGTGATAAATCCTCCAATAATTTGATCGAGCCAGTGATCCACAGAGCACGTGATCTTATCTTTCAATTCTTCTAGTCTGCGCACCAACTCTGGAGTCGACATAATAGGTTTGTCGAGCCGACACCTTCCTTAACTGTCAGCTAGCTTTGCGATCCACTCGTACAACTCAAAGGGGAAGGATGCAAAGAAAATTTTGTGGATTTCCATATATAAGTAGCAATCTAACCATTCTTCCTTTGATAATCGCAGACAATTCCTTTCTTTGACGAATTCTAGTGATAAGTCATCAAATATCTCTATGCAGATCCTGGTCCTGGCAACAGAACCATTTGTTGGGGATTGGGGTCTAACCCAGGTTCAGAGTTAAGTTAGCCAACAAATCCCGGTACTACTGGCCATTTCGGCAATAGTCCGCGGAGCATAGACTGAGGTCTCACCCGAAGTAGTATGGGAGGGTGTTAGAACCAGGTTTCCACACCCTGGAGATGTCTGATGAGTTCAAGTGGTCCGCGGTTTGACCCTACGCACAGGTTGCTTCGCGCACTTTCCTGTACTTCACAGCCTGATACACTGCCTTCGTGCAGCCCTACCCAGGGGTTGAACGTTGCGCTCTGAGTTATTACCCAATACCTTATTGGTATTCCAACGTTAGTTAATTAAATTTGCCTACTTGAGTGCTTTAAGTATACTTAACAATATAAACCATTCATACAAGTGCGCACAGTAAATAAACAATATATTTGCAAATTATATCAATCATTCATTAACCCAAGAACAGATACATAGAATTATTGCAAAACTTCCCTTTATTAATTCCTTCCTCGGTTACAGACTCAACTTTGCCCTGCGCACTCAGCTGTAGGGATCCACGCACTCAACTGTGGACTATTAGGCCTTTGCGCACACAGTTGCAGAGCCTACTCTTACTCTACAACCCAAAGGCACACATGAACTTGTGACTCAATCACTTAGACTTTTTTTCTACTTATTCCTTCTTCTATGCTTAGAGCCTCGCTCTATTTATACAATCCCATGGTCCGCGAACCATGAGTGGGACTATCTAGCTGAAATTACATTACAAAACTAGGGCGGACAACCCTGTGACTCTATCATACTTTCGCGCCCCATGCCCGCAATTCGTGGAGCTTTACAACAAGATTCGGTCAAAACTTGAGCTTTGAGCCCCAAAACATGCCTTAGGGGGATTCCATGCCCAACAATTTTCCTTCTACACAAACAACCTGTTCTTGTACTATCGCAATCTGCTTGCACTAGTGCAGGTACAGTACTTCTGTGAAAAAGTATATTTTACCTTCTTTACTGGAGATTTATGTTTTTGTGGAGGTGCTCTAAGCCTCAAGGCTTAGAGCACTCTGTTTCTGTGACAAGAGACCAGCTCTTGCACCGAGATAGAGCTTCCTTCACAAAAGTTTCCAATCTACTTTCGAAAGAATTAAAAGATGTGTTGAAAGGAATTGCAATTGCAAACTGAATCCTGAGATAAATTATATCTAGAAAGAAATGCTTTAATTAACTGAACCTTGTAATGAAAGTAAACTTCATAAAGCGAAAGCAATTCAGAGTAATTTGCATGCATAAGCTAACTTTGACAATTTTCTTGTAATGTTTATGTTCCTTTTTCTTATGTCATAAAATGCAAGTGTAAAGTGTTTATAATAATGTCCTTTCTTAATTCATATAAACATTCAGATCCTTCAAAAGTATACTCTTCATGTTAAGAATGATTACTGGAATTAATAATACTTTTGTTTGCAGGAATAACTGAAATGATAAGCAGAAACGTAACATTTGTTGTGAAGTAAATGAATAAATCGGAGTGCAGGAAATTACATGCACTGGTACATGAAGAATCTTCCTACACGACTCAAGTGGAAGTAAACCAAGAATAGAATTGCAAATAAGGAATTGCAGGAAAGAAATTTCAAGAAAGAAATAAGCTCAATCAAATTTCCAAACTACGGATTCGTTCACACTTAACTACGAAATGAATTTAACTTGGAACTTCTAAAATAAATACAAGAACCATTCAAACCACACAACTGCAAAGGAATAAATGTTCACACAAATTGTTTATATGGCGAAAGCATAAGGGTAAACGAGCTGGGTTAGTTGGGCCCTAGCCAACTAGCTCATTTCCCATTTAGGAAATGAGACGATTCAACACTTAAGCACGCATAAAATGTATATTAGACACAGTGTGTAGATAACATGGTGTGTTCCTTGTATTAACTTGATCAACAAATATACATTATGGCACAAGTCTAGCCTAGAGCCGAGGGTGATACAAAATTACACAGTGAATGAAATTACAACTTAGTGATTGCTCCCTTGTTTCTTCCTATAGTCTACATTATATACAATCTTTCGGCCTGAGCCCAATTCTGCTAATTACAGTCATTTCCTTATTCAAGCCTTTCAGCCTTTCGGCCAACCAAACTAACAACCAATATTACAAAACTGGTTAATAGTTATAATGGAATGCGGACTTCGCTAGTCGTAGACCATCCTTGGCAAGTTTCCCTGACAATAAGCCTTCGATATCCAACCTCAGTTAGTCTGCAACCGAACTAGGAGTCGTGGATCAAAACGTTTGTGTGGAAGGATTCGAACTATCATGGAGATCTTGGAGAAACATCATTGGCAATGCAAGAATCTTCCTAAACTGATCATGCTAACTCATAATTAACACTTAGTTCTTCAATTACTTTTAGGAAATTAAACATAAGTTACAAGAGATACTAACATGCATGAAATCCATGTAAAATAATTAATAAAGCACTTAATAAATCTTAATTATGAAATATGAAGCATATGTAGGAATATATGATTATCTTGGACTAGTACAAGAATGAAAGGGTTAAGTAGAGATAAAATAGAGGTTAAACTTTATGGAAATGGGATAAAAATAGAGCAATTTGGGACACCAACACCTACCGCAGTGTGGTCCACTTTATGTATTTATCCTCATAGCTCCCAACAGGGTAGTACTGCTCCTTGATGGCATACCAAAATGAATTCCAAGTGGGTGTGGCTGAAAACCATGAGGGTGTACTTTCATCCTTATTCTCACAATAGGCTTCCCATCAGTCCTTGACATGGGGGTGGTTTTGAGAAGAGAAAAAGTAATCATTTTTCGGCTAGAAAAATCATGAACAAAAAAATATACTTCTAGCAGATTTAACCATTTATATATGGCGCCTTCATCTATTTGGCCCTCAAATATGAGAATTACAAAGTTTACTTCTACCTTAAAAGGAGTGGTGCTTCTAGAGTGGCTGATGGATGTGGATGCGCCGTCGGTGGGCAACTGTTGAAGGACTTCGGCAAAGTTATCCATGATCGTGTTCCTTTGTTTCTTGAGGGCCTCCTCGAGCAATATTTTTATAGGATCTTTTGCTCCCTCATCTTTATTTTCTTCCCCCATGGGTGGCTACCAGGGTTTGAGAGGCTGATGTTGCAAAGGTTCAACTGGATCAAGCCCTAACTCCTTATACCCCGACCTCATTTGGGACATGCAAAGAAGGATTGAGAAACAACAGACCGCTCCGATACCGTTGATCCAAATTTAAATAGGAACACAAAAAAATATAGATATAAACATAAAAATAGAGATGTAACAGAAATAACACTCCATTTCATTAATATCAGATATTGAAATATGCTTACAACCAAAATGGAAATAAGACTAGCTCGGGAAATGGTAGCTTATCTCTGAGAAGAGATGTAATGGCGACATGCCTCTGAACTAACTTACAATGAGGCTTAAAGGAATATTTATTATTGAGAAACAATGGAAAACCCAAAACATCCAAAAACAAAACCCTAGGAGATGAAACACCAAACTACGGGCCCCATTGGGGTAAATTGTTACATCAATTTCCCAAGGTTGTAACTTTGGCATACGATCTCCATTTGACGCACATGATACCTTGTTAGAAAGATATATCCTAGGACTAAAACTGGTGATAGGGAATATTAATTTAAAAAAAGCATATTTTCCAACCGTCATTTAGGCCCTCAAAATAGCTTTGGAAGTTCAGGACCTGAAAAATTGCCAAAAATAGCAAACTGTGCTACAGATAAGGAAACTGGAAAACTGAAAGAAACAATGGTGGGGGTCTAAGTGGAATATGTGGGTGGCCACCAATATCCACTTGGATCATTCCTCCCCCCTTAGGAATAAATGGTCCCCATTGTGTTGAGTTCCTCCATGAGATGAGGAAACATCCACTAAACTTGGTCCCTAGTGAACCACTTGCCCTGGTGAGGGAGTTGGATTACTTTGACAACTTGATATAGTTGGATCCTTTGCCATCATATGTTATTGATCTATGTGCCCATGATCCGATCAGATGTGGCTTGTTCCATGTAGTCTGGGTTTAACTCTATTGGTGTGAGTTTTTCTGCAATGTTAGATGTGTCCAACAATGGTGGAAAGTAGGGCCAAAGGCGGTCCACATTAAACACTAGGTGTAGACCAAGGAATGGTGGAATACTAGCCTCAAAGGCATTGTCCCCTACTACCTTGGTGATGGCATATGGCCCATATAGGTGTGGGCGAAGCTTGCGGTGGGGCCTAGCGAGGTGCTCCTTTTGCTAATGTAGCCAAACTTTTTTGCCCACTTGGAACTTGTGTGGCACTCTATGCTGATCATGCCAGTGCTTGTACTTAGCATTGGATTTTTCCGATAAGTCATGGACCTATTGGTGGATGTGATGAATGTGATGAATGAATTTGTTTTCCTTTTTAGCTTCGGGCTAGACATGAGCTTAATCTTCCTGAGTAGCTGCAAATAGTATGGCCACATGAATGGGACATTGTGGCTGGAATCCCAAGCCCACCTGAAAAGGGTTGTGGCCACTCAAGTTGTGGAGAGCTCGGTTATAGTTGTGCTTGAAATAAGGGAGGCTTTCATCCCATTTGTGTGGATGCTTTTAGTTGTACATGCGCAAAATGTGTACGATCATCCTGTTGACGACCTCTATCTGGCCATCAGTTTGGGGATGGAAAGTTGTGGACTTAGTGAGCTTGGTGTCCAGCATCGACCAGAGACTGGACCAAAATGTACTGAGTAACATGTTGTCCTGGTCTAAGATGATAGACTATGGGATCCCAAATTCTACCCATACTCATTCAAAGAAGAGTTTAGTAGTGGCTCCTGCTGTGATATTCTTCTTGCAGACCGCCAAAATGGTCATCTTCTATAATCTGTTGATGACCACAAAAACACAGTTGTTGCTATGCTTAGTAGAAGGAAGGCCTAGCATGCAACCCATGGAGATGGATTCACAAGGTCGACAAGGGGTAGGAAACAGAGTATAGAGGCCTTTCTTCTTGATGGTTGGTTTGGAAATGGTGCAGACAATGTAGGATCTGATGTACTTACCGACATCCTATCAAAGATTCGACTAATAGAAATACTTCTACAATACTTCCAATATGTTCATACCCAGCGACCTGACTGTAGTGCGCTTCCAAAATCATCTTGGCACGCTCGCTTGAAAAAACACAAAGGTGTCCCAGGTGGCATAACAGTGCATCCTGGAGTTGAAAATCTGGAACTTGCTAACCCTCTAAGAGCGTGTGGTATGTGTGGCCGAATTCTAGGTCACTTTTGTAGAGAAGTGGCCAATCAGAAGTCTCATGCCCATAAGAGTTGATCATAGTGGTTAACGCCATGATCGGTAGTCGACTAAGGCAATCTGCAACATTATTCATGCTACCCTTCTTATTCTTGATATTCAAATGGAATTGTTACAGGTATGTGGACCATTTCTGATTTCAATCATTTTTCAACTTCCCTTGTGTTTGTATAAACTATAGGGGTCGGTGGTTCATGTGGATGACCATTTCCTTCCCCAAAATGCAATGATTCCATTGTCGACATGCCTACATAATGGAATATATATCTTTATCATAAGTGGGATAGTTCTAAACTGTGTCTGAAAGTGTCTCACTCTGATATGCCATTGGATGCCCTTGTTGAGTAAGGACTGCCCCAATAGCATCATCAAAGGCATCTGTCTCGATCTCAAATGGTTGTTGGAAGTCTGGTAATGTGAGAACTAGTGTAGAGCAAAAGCAATGTTTCAACTGATTTCCTTTTGTTGAGATTCAAACCAAAATAATATTTCTTTCACTTCTCCCTTAGTGAATTGACTCAAGGGCCAAGTGATACGAGAGAACACCAACATGAACTTGTGGTATAAAATTGGCAAGACCCATAATGCCATGGAGATCTGTTAGAGTGGTTGGGGTTGGCCAATATTGAATCACTTGGATCTTGGCTGGATCCACATGCACCCCCCGTTCATCAATAATGTATCCTATATACTAAACCTGGGTCATGCCAAAAGTGCATTTCTCCAAGTTGGCACACAACTTGTGTTGTCGTAGTGTTTGGAGAACTTGTCGGATATGGTGGAGTTTCTCTTCCCAACTCTAGCTGGAGATTAGGATGTCATCTAAATATACCACTACAAATGAGTTGGTGATTGGCTGCAAGATGTCATCCATTAGTCTCATGAATGTTGCAGAAGCATTTCTCAACCTGAAGGGCATAACCAGCCATTTGAAAGGGCCCCCCTTGGCTTTGAAGGTAGTCTTCCACACATTGGAGGGTTCGATTGGTACCTAGTGATATCCGTACCTCAAGTCGATCTTGCTGAAATATTCCCCCCCTTGATTTGTTCCAAAAGGTGATCAATCCATGGGATTGGGTACCTATTCCAGACAGTGATCTTGTTCAGCACTCAATAGTCAATACAGAGTCTCCAAGTCCGATCCTTCTTTTGTACCAACACGATTGGACTCCCACGAGGCAATGAACTTGGTCGGATGTGACCTTTCTACAGCAAATTCTGAATCTGCCTCTTGATTTTGTCGTTCTCCAGAATAGAGCATTGATATATTAGTCCATTGGGAAATGACGCACCGAGGGTCAGATTGATGGAGAGTTTGACCTACCAATACAAAGGAATCCTTGTGGTGGAGGTGAAGATGTCCTTGTACTCCTCCATGACCTTGTCCATTTGTTTTTGTCATGCAGAGGGGCCCTGTCTGGAGGTCGTGGCCATTGTCTTCTTCTTTCCCTGAAGGCATATCATCAAGAAAACAAATATCCCAGTTCTGGAAATAAGATTACTGCATTTTTTTTCAATAACCAAAGAGATGGAGATATGATGTGCTACTTATGGTATCCTGTACAACTTATTTCCGAAGGTAACAATGATAGTGCAAGGCCTTGACTTATACACAACATGTCACTTCTACAAGTATGGTTGGCATAATAATACATCACAAACATCAAGAGGAGAAACATCACATAATGCCTCATCTATGAAGGGATTGATGTTGTATGGGAGGCGACACTGCTGGCTGACACAAAGATCTCGTCCTTGGTGAAGCCACCCGATGGTGTATGGTTGTGGGTGTGCTATGGTTGGTAAGCCCAACTAATTCATGACCTCTATTGAAATGAGGCTCTTTTGGCTCCCGATGTCAATAATGAACTATAGCAGGGTATCTGGGAGTGGAAGAGGTGCTCCTCCTCCTCTGGATATGTAGATTCCTCCTTCTGGATCTTTGTGGTGGCAACAATGGTGCTGGGATCCGCATCAATAATCTGCTTCCCTTTTTCATTCCTCTTGTTAGGTTCTGACTCAGAGTATGAACATGCATATGATTCAAAAGCCTTCATATCGGCCACTAGTCACTTCTTAGCCTGACACTTACTTGTGTTATGAGTGGAGATCTTATGGAATTGAAACCACTTTCCTGTTTCCTTTTTTGGCTTCACAGTGTTGTTCTTTGCTTGCATATTTGGTGGGTTGTCTTGGACCACCCTACCTTGGCTTGGTGATTTTTTCTATGGTTTGGGGTTATTTTACCTTGCTTCAGATTCACCGATCCAAAGTCTCGCTTTTTCTGTTTAAGCTTCTGCTCGATCTTGATAGGGTATCAGTATGCCATGCCAAGCGAGGTGATGTCTAGGAACTCCATCTCATCTAGGATGTACTTGTGTAGGTAGTCGTGGTACTTGATTACCAAATGTTTCTTAGAATCCTTGACACCCAAATTCGTGCGAAGGGTATGAAAAACATTGGTAAAATCTGACACGTCTTGGTCCCTTCCCTGCCATATCGTGCTCCACTCTATGTATTTATCCTCATAACTCCTAATAGGGTAGTACTGCTCCTTAATGGAATTCCATGATGAATTCCAAGTGGGTGTGTCTAAAAATAATAAGGGTGTACTTTCATCCTTCTTCTCACAGTAGGTTTCCCACCAGTCCTTGATGTGGGGGGCAACTTTCAGAAGAGAAAAAGTAATCCTTTACGAGCTGGAAAAATCATGAACAGAAAATATTCTTCTAGAAGATTTAACCATTTATCTATAATGTCTGCATCTATTTGGCCCTCAAATATGGGAATTTAAAATTTTACTTGTACCTTAAAAGGAGTGGTGCCTCTAGAGTGGCTGTTGGAGGTGGATACACCATAGGTGGGCAAATGTTGAAGGAATTGGAAAAGTTATACATTATTGTGTTCCTTTGCTTCTTGAGGGCCTCCTCAATCAATATTTTGATATGATATCCTTCTCCCTCATCTTTGCTTTCTTCCCCCATGGGTGACCATCAGGGTTTGCCAGGCTGATCTTGTAAAGGTTCAACCAGATCAAGCCCTAACTCCTTATACCCCAACCTCGTTGGGGACATGCAAAGAAGGACTGAGAAAGAGCAGACCACTTTGATAACATTGATCTGAATTTAAATAGGACTGCAAAAAATTATAGATATAACCATAAACATAGAGATGTATCAGAAATAGCAGTTCATTTCATTAATATCAAATACTGAAATATGCTTACAAACATAATGGAAATAAGACTAGCTCAAGCAATGGTAGCTTATCTCTGAGAAGATATGTGGTGGCTACAAGCCTCAAAACTATATTATAATCAAGCTTGAAGGCCTATTTATTGTGAGAAATAATGGAAACCCCCAAAAATCCAAAAACCTAACCCTATGAGATGAAACACCAAACTATGGGCCTCATTGGGGTAAATTGGTACATCAATTTCCCGGGGTTGTAACTTTGGCATACAATATTCATTTGATGCACACAATAACTCATTAGAATGATCTATCCGAGGAATAAAATTGTTAACAACAAATATCAAGCCAATATCTAAACTTCACCAGCCATGATTTTCCAAAAAAATGTTGTTTAGGGCCTCAAAACGACTCCGGAAGTTCAGGACCCGAAAAAGTGCCCAAAATAGTAAACTGGGCTACAAGTAAGGAAACTAGAAACTGAAAGAAACATTGGTGGGGGTCCTAGTGGAATAGGAAGGTGGCCACCAATATCCACCTGGATCATTCCTCCCCCCTAAGGAAGAAATGGTCCCATTGTGTTGAGTTCCTCCATGAGATGAGGAAACTTCTATTGAACTTGGTCCTTGGTGAGCCACCTGCCCTCATGAAGGAGTTGGTTTACTTTTAGAACCTAATATAGTTGGATCCTTTGCTATCAAGTGTTCTTGATATCTATGTCCATGATCTAATCAGTTGTGGCTTGTTCCATGCAGTCTGGGTTTAACTTGGTGTGAATTGTTATGCAATGTCGAATGTGTCAAACAGTTGGGGAAAGTAGGGCCAAAGGCTGTCCACATTGGAAATTGGCTGTAGACGAGGGAATGGTGGAATAATGATCTCAAAGGCATTGTCCTCTACTGCCTTGGTGATGTTGTATGACCCATATCGGAGCTGGCGAAGCTTGCAGTGGGGCCCAACGAGGTGCTCCTTCTGCAAATGTAGCCAAACTTTGTCTCCCACCTGAAACTTGTGTGGCACTCGATGTTGATCATGGCGCTACTTTTAATTAGAATTGGCTATGTCCAATGTGTCATGGACCTATTGGCAGATGTGATGAATGTGATCAATGAAGTTGTTTTCTTTGTCAGCTTCAGATTGGACATGAGCCGAATCTGTAGAGTAGCTACAAATGGTATGGCCACATCAATGTGACATAGTGGCTGGAATCCCAAGCCCACCTAAAAAGGGTTCTGACCAGTCAAACCATGGAGAGCTCAGTTATATCTATGTTGGACATAGGGGAGCCTCTCATCCCATGTGCGTGGATGCTTTGAGTTGTACATGCACAAAATGTGTATGATCATCCTGTTGATGACCTTTATCTAGCAATCCATTTGGGGATGGAAAGATGTGGACTTACTGAGCTTCATGTCCAGCATCAACCTGAGACTGGACCAAAATGAATTGAGGAACCTATTGTGTTGAAATTCCCAATGAACCGACTGTAGTGCGCTTCCCAAATCATATGGGCATGCTTGCTTGAAGGAACACAAATGTGTCCCAGGTGACATAACAGTGCATCCTGGAGGTGAAAATCTGGAACTTGTTGACCATCCAAGAGTGTTTGGTATGTGTGGCTGAATTCTAGGTCACTTTTGTAGAGAGGTGGCCAATCCGAAGTCTCATGCCCACAAGATTTGAGAATGGTGGTTATTTCCATGATCAGTGGTTGGTTAAGGCAATCTGCAATATTATAGGTGTTAATCTTCTTGTACTTGATATTCAAATGGAATTGTTGCAGGTATGCGGACCACTTCTAATGGTGATCATTCTACAACTTCCCTTGCGTCCGTATGAACTGTAGGGGTATGTGGTTCGTGTGGATGACCGTTTCCTTCACAAAATGTAATGCTTCCATTGTCAACAAGCCTACACAATGGAATACATCTCTTTGCCATAAGTGGGATATTTCCAAACTATTTCTGAAACTATCTCATTGTGATATGCCACTAGATGCCCCTATTGAGTAAGGACTGCCCTAATAGCATAGTCAGAAGCATATGTCTCTATCTCAAATGGTTGTTACAATTTTGGTAATGTGAGCACTGGTGCAGAGCAGAGGTGATGTTTCAACTCTGCGAATTCCTTATGTTGAGATTCTTACCAAAATAATCTTTCTTTTTCTCCTTCCTTGGTGACTTGACTCAAGGTCCAAGTGATATTGGAGAACGCCAACACGAACCTGTAGTAGAAATTAGCAAGACCCAGAAAGCTCGGAGCTCTGTCAGAGTGGTTGGGGTTGGCCAATCCCGAATGACTTGGATCTTGGTTGGATCCTCATGCACCCCCTGTTTATCAATAATGTATCCCAGATATTGAACCTAGGTCATGCCCAAAGTGCATTTCTACAAATTGGAATACAACTTGTGTTGTCGAGTGTTTGGAGAACTTGTCGGATGGGAGGTCCTCTTCCCAAATCTAGCAGAATATCAGGATGTCATCCAAGTATACCACTACAAATGAGTTGTTGAATGGCTGCAAGTTGTCATCTATCAGCCTCATGAAGCTTGTAGGAGCATTCTTCAACCCGAAGGGCATAACCATCCATTTGAAAAGGCCCTCTTTGGCTTTGAGGGCAGTCTTCCACACATCAAAGGGTTTGATTGGTACGTGGTGATATCAGGACTTCAAGTCGAACTTGCTGAAATATTCCCCCCCTTGAGTTGGTCCAAAAGGTCATCAATCTATGGGATTGGGTACTTATTCTAGATAATGATCTTGTTTAGCTCCCGATAGTCAATACAGAGTCTCCAAGTCCCATCCTTCTTCTGTACCAACATGATCGAGATCCCAGGGGGCCATGAACTCAACTGGATGTGACCATTCTTTAGTAACTCCTTAATCTGCCTCTTGATTTTTTCATTCTCTAGAATAGAGCACTGATAGATTGGTCCATTAGGCAACAACACACCTGGGGTTAGATCGATGGAATGCTTGACCTGACAGTGCAGAGGCACCCTTGCGGGGGAGGTGAAGATGTCCTCGTACTCCTCCAAGACCTTGTCCATTTGTTGTTGTTGTGTGGACGGGCCCTATCTGGAGGTCATGGCCACCGTCTTCTTCTTTCCCTAAGGGCATATCATTAGGAAAACAAAATTATAGGTTTTTGGAAATGAGCTTACTGCATTGTTTTGGAGTAACCAAAGAGATGGTGGTAGGTGGTGCTACTTCTGGTATCTTGTACAACTTATTTCCCAAGGTAACAATTACAGCACGAAGCCTTGACTCATATAAAACATGTCACTACCACAAGTATGGTTGGCCTAATAATACATCACAAACATCAAGAGGAGCAACATCACATAATAACTCATATGTGAAGGGCTTGACGTTGTATGGGAGGTAACACTAATGGTTGACACAAAGATCTCGTCCTTGGTGCAGCCACCCAATGGTGTATGGTTGTGGGTGTGATGTGGTTGGTAAGCCCAACCGCTTAATGAACTCTTCTGAAATGAGGTTCTTTTGGCTCTCGCTGTCAATAATGCACTATAGCGGGGATCCCTTTACCCACATCTGGGAGTGGAAGAGGCACTCCTCCTCCTATGGATCTTTAGGTTCCTCCTTCTAGATCTTCATGGTAGCAACGGTGGCATTGGCCTCTGCATCGATAATATTCTTCCCTTTGTTATTCCACTTGTCGGGTTCTGACTTAGAGTTAGGACATGCATATGATTTAGAAGCCTTCAACTTGGTCACCAATGACTACTTAGCTCAACACTCACTTGTGTTGTGAGTGGAGCTCTTATGGAACTCACACCACTTCCCGTATCCTTCTTTAGCTTTGCGGTGTTGTTATTTTATTTTAGCTTTGGAGGGTTTTCTTGGGCTTCCCTACCTTGGCTTTGTCCTTTGTTCTATGATTTGGGGGCACCTTTCCCTTGCTTTGCATTCATAGATCCAAAGTCTCACTTTTTCTATTTAAGATTTTACTCGACCTTGACAGTGTATCAGTATGTCGTGTCAAGCGAGGAGATGTCCAGGAACTCCATGTCATCCTGGATGTACCTGTGTAGGCAGCTACAGTACTTGAGCAAAAATTATTGTTAGAATCCTTTATACCCAACTTCTTCTGAAGGGTATGAAAAAAATTGGTAAACTCCGACACGTCTTGGTCCCTTCCCTGCCACAATGTGGTCCACTTTATTTTTTATCCTCATAGCTCCTGATAGGGTAGTATTGCTCCTTGATGGCATCCTAGAACGAATTCGAAGTGGGTGTGGCTGAAAATAGTGAGGGTGTACTTTCATCCTTCTGCTCACAGTAGGTTTCCCACCAGTCCTTGACGTTGGGGCGACTTTGACAAGAGAAAAAGTAAAATTTTCCCAGTTGGAAAAATATCCTTCTAGAAGATTTAACCATTTATGTATGGCATCTGCATCTATTTGGCCCTGAAATATGGGAATGTCAAAGTTTACTTGTACCTTAAAAAGATTGGCATCTCCAGAGTGGTTGCTGGATATGGATGTGCTGCCGGTGGGAAACCATTGAAGGATCTGGGAAAAGTTATCCATCATCACATTCCTTTGTTTCTCGAGGGCCTCCTCAAGCAATATTTTGATAGGATCTCCTACTCTCTCGTCTTTCTTTTCTTCCCCCATGGGTGGCTATTGGGGTTTGCGAGGTGGATCTTGCAAAGGTTCAACTAGTTTGAACCCTAACTCCTTATACCCCGACCTCATTGGGGACATCGAAAGAAGGATTGAGAAAGAGTAGACCATTGTGATACCATTGATCCGAATTTAAATAGGAATGCAACAAATTACATATATAACCATAAACACTGAGATGTGGTAGAAATAACACTTCATTTCATTAATATCAGATACTGAAATATGCTTACAAAGATAATGGAAAGAAGACTAGCTTGGGTGATGGTAGCTTATCTTTGAGAAGAGATGTGGTGGCTACATGCCCCAAACATCCAAAAATGTAACCCTAGAAGATGAAACGCCAAACTATGGGCCCAGTTGGGGTAAATTGGTACATCAATTTCCTGGGGTTATAAATTTGGCATACAATCTCCATTTGAAACACATGATACCTAGTTAGAAAGATATATCCGAGGAATATAACTGCTAATAGAAATTATTAAGTTAAAATCACATATTCACAATATGTGATTTTCCAAAAAACATCGTTTAGCACCTCAAAACTGCGTCGGAAGTTCAGGACCCAAGAAAAATGCTAAAAATAGTAAATTGTGCTACAATTAAGGCAACTGAAAAACTGAAAGAAACAATGGTGGGGGTCCAAGTGGAATAGGCGGGTGGCCACCAATATCCACTTGGATCAGTAACAACAAAAGTGCAATTTTCTTGGCAAAGAACCCAAATTATCATTTGATGACAAAGCATATTAATGTTTAGTATCGCTTTGTGAGGGATATGATTAAATACAAGAACTTTTTGCTGGTAAAAGTGGACACTTTGAGGAATGTCATGGATGCAGTAAAAAAATCTATGAGCACTGAAAATTTCTCTTGGTGTAGAGAAATAATGGGCATCATTGTCTTGAATTGTTGATTATGTACTCCTGTGGTCCCCTATAAGCAAAGAAAACTACAAGTGGGAGAATGTTAGGTATGTGTTATATTCTTTGAACAACTTATATGCACCATGAAAATTAGAGGCGTCTTAGGGGGTGGTAGTCCCCCTACATGGGGCTCAAGACAATGCCCTAAAAAAAGAAATTGGCATTTGTTTGCATCTGTTTTTGGCAGTTTTCAACCCACTATTTGCTAAAAGTGATTTTGTGGCGCATGGTGGTTTTTCCCATGGTTTTGTAGTTTTAGTTAAGGAACTATGGTTTGATTGGTGGTTCATGTATGCCACGAGATATATATTGTATTATAATATTGTACATAAAATATAATGAAAAAAGGCTTGTTGGTTTTCCTAGTTTTGGGTTTTCACGATAAATCTATTTGTGAATTTATGTGTTTTCCATTATATCTTTTCTGTTTTATTAAGAATTTATTTGGAACAACTCATTGTATAGAGTTAAAACTTACATTGCGGTGGTATGACGGGGAATGTCAGATGTTTTTCTAATAATAGAGCATACAATGATAAAATAGAAAATACAAACAAGGAGAAATATATTGTACAAGGTATAATTTACTTATCAACTTATAGCTATTGTTTGAAACACAACTCTTCTTTTATGTACAAGTCTTGTCTATGTATAAGGAAGTTATATTATAATCACAACATCCCTAAAAAGGAAATGAAAAGAGAAAATATAATATGTAGACACTTATAGTTACACCATTCCTACAAATATATTGAGAAAAGAAAAGATAAGAAGCAATGAAGGGGTGAGATGATGAAAGAGAATTTGTGAAGCAATGGGGTAGGTCATGAAGTAGTCAAGCAATGGAAAAGTATTAAAATTTTTGTATTAAAAAATATATGGAAAATTTAGATTAATTTAAGTTTTCAATGAAAAAACTATATTGAGAGGAGAGAAGCTTGCGATAAGGTTTTTAGGTTATCCTCCATTGACATTTAAAAAGTTTTTTTTGTTTGTTTTGTTTTTAATTATTATATATAAAAAGGTGACTACATTTACTATGTTAAACATTAAACATCATAGACAATTTATATTTTCAAAGGTGAAACTAATAATGAATTAACAATATAATTCCTACATTTCCTTCAGCAGGGACTAAAAATGTATGTATGCATCAATAATATTTTCATACTATTCATGGTGTTGGACCCAAAAATATTCAGGAGATCTCCCCGATATGAAGTCTCAACTAGACTTCACACCATTTGGTGTAGGAGTCCCATCCAAAATATGGCCCGATTGCTTATGTAGTGGGTTTTAATGATGTGCCTTGGCTGCAATAATGCACAAAGTGATGTATGGTGAATTTGGTTGAAAGATGTGTGTGACTCTACGAAAGGTCAAGGGTAATGCATGGAGGTTCTAACACACAAAGGAAAAATAAGTGAATCCCTTAGGAGCCTGTAATAGTATGCAGCTTGAAAAGAACACACGAGCATAAAGACATCACAAGCTAATCTGTGAAATATTTCACAAGTTAACATTGATAGAGTTAAACAACAACACGCATTCAAAAAGATGCATACCAATGCAAATGAATTAGATCATAAGCATAAGTATAATTTAAATAACATACATTGTAAACATAACAAGAATGGTCCTACTATTTTCACAACATATGCATGAAAACTTTCCAACTCTGAGATTTTATTACATGAAAGTTCCAATCATACATATACCACTGATGGACCACTAGCCCCAATAGTGGAACGTGAAGTCAACACTTGCTCCTCCAAAGAAAGATACTCCCTCTATGCTATTGAGAAACCAAGGCTATCACAAACTCCCAAGCTCTTGATTCTAAGCCTAAGCCTAGCCAAAAGATTGGTTCCCCCAAAATCCCTTTACATGAGTTATGAGGGTCCATTTATAACAAAATGGGTGACTATTCACTTCCCCTTGTGACTCTTGGAATTCCCTCATGACTATTCAACTTCTTTACAAAATGACTCATTACATTCATTACATCATGAATCTTCAAATTCCAATATTAACACTTGTAATTCCACTTACAAATTAACTACGAAAGAATATCATAATACACTTGTACCCATGATATAACAAAAAATTGGGTAGATCCAATTAGACAGCCTAATAAGACAAATAGTTAAGCTTGAGTTTGGGGAAACTCCATCTCAACAACTTCCACTTGATGTTTCTTGGTTACGTAGTGGTTCCAAGATTTTTACTATGCGATAAAATCCACAAACTATGTGATGGTGTCAAGATGGAAGCAAACTCTAGCCTAAATGGCATCTATGTACACTAACTTGGAACCAATTTGTGTTTCCTTCTTAAGAAAGAGCAACATCGTGTTGATTTGGACAAGGCCAACAATGTAATTGCACATATTATGTCTGTTTACTTCAATATCTTCCTCGATGGCTACCTATCTCAATTGTTCCAGGTATTCTTTAATCTCCTGCCTGACTTGATTCATGTGCTTGATCTCCATGAGTGAACTAACTGATGGGATCCCATGTGATTTCACCAAGAAGTACAGTTTGTTGTAAAAATGTGCATATGAGGCCTGAGTGTTGATAATGAACGAGGTGAGTTATTTATTATTCTAGATGAGCATTCGAACCTTTTGCTTCTCTAACTCTCCCTCTTGCCTTGTCTTCTTTCCCAATTCAAGCAGTACTGCTTTGTATGGCATTGACCATCTATGCTCGAAAACAATGTCAGCTTTTACATTCTTGAGAGATTTGAAAATATATTTACACTTCTATTGCAAATCATGCAAGTGGAAAATTTCCTTATACACGGTAACAAGCTCCTAATAGAGACTCTGCATGGTATCTCCCAGTGTCGATACTTTACCGAGTATCACTTCCTTTAGTTCTTCTAGTTGGACCTGTGCGGAAGCTACGTTCTGTACCTTTGCTCGGAGTTGTTCAACCTCTTTCCTAGCAACCTACAAGTTCTTTGCCAGTTATTTGTTCTCAGCCATCAGATATTATGTATTTGACTTTGTAGCACCTACGAAGGCTAAGTTCGCTGTGGCGATGGGGCCTGCATTTCTTCTGGTGTCTGTCATAATCGACCTTTCTCTAGTGAATGCAGGAGATGCAGGGTCATCTAGAAAAATTTTCTTCCTCACTTGTATAATCCTTTTCTAAGTCTCATCATAAGTCAGATTGTACGTGTCCATAACTAGACCATCATCGAGAGGAACAATTTCCTCTTCCTTGCTGGGACCTTGCTCTTCCGGAGGATGGGGAGATTGAATGATGACCTACTGTGTACTTGGCATTAGGTTGACATCTTGATTATGTGGCTCTGGTTCTTCCTCCATGTCTTGGATCTTGATCAATTCTCCAATCTCTTGAGTGAGCTCTTTGTCTTGCATCTACTTTCTCTCCTCTTCTAGCTGTCATTTTTTTTCTTGTTCTTCAGCTTGTTTCCGCATTGTTTCTTATGCTCTTAATTTTCACCTTTCCTCCTCTTCTTGCTTCTTCCTTTATTCCTCCAATCTCATCTTCTCTCGGTCTTCCCTCTACTTTTTTTCTGCTTCCTACACCCTCCTCTTCTTCATCTTCTCTCCTGCTATGGCCGCTCTCATAATGACTGGATCTTCTTTCATCTTGCAGATTTTCTATCCCCCTAGACTATGCACAACTTTCCACTTTCCCTTCTTTTGCACTGGGTAGCATGCTTTTGCTTATGATGCCTATGGAATAGCTTCCTTGTACAAAGTAATCTACGATGTTCCTGCAAAATCATTCGATTGAATCTTCTTTCATCTTGTAGATTTTCTATCCCCCTAGATTGTGCACAACTTTCCACTTTCCCTTCTTTTGCACTGGGTAGCATGCTTTTGCTTGTGCTGCCTTTGGAATAGCTTCCTTCTGCAAAGTAATCTACAATGTTCCTACAAAACTACTTGAATTGCGGTACTTGGAGGCATTGTAACAATTCTTCCATGGTTCTTCCTCCAGCCAGTGAAAGGTCTTGCTTAGCCACTAGCAATTAATCCTCGCATAGTGGTATCTACAAACATTCCAGAGATCATATGGATTTAAGTCCAAAGTACTAAACACAAAATTTCTATCGCCTTTCCTTCAGTATCCGCAAATTTCGAATTCTTGACCTCGTATAATCCGATTTTCATAGGAAGAGTTGGCCAAGGTGATTTCTTCTTCCCGTGAAAAGTTGCTGACAACCTCGTGGCGAGATGATATGAAAATTCTTACACGAAGAGCTTATCAGTGGCATAACTTGATAAAATACATAGATACTTATGTCCACTAAACACCCTAAGGAAAGTGTCATCTGGTGAGGAAAACCAATATGTTATTCATGACACTACTTCCATTGCCCCGTGTGACATGCAAGGTGGCTCTTCCTCAAAGATAAACTTGTATAAAGGAATGAGGAAGTGGTCAGTTAGCTTCTCCATTACTCCTCTATGGCTGCACTTTGAAATAAAATTGCAATAAACATACACGACAGGGCTTGTGGTGTCCAAATCCAATTCATGTTAGGGAATGCATTGTGTGAATAGATTTCATCCAGTAGATATGAAAACATGTGAAATCTTCCTTTCTCACCGTTGGGGGGACTAGGGCATTAGAGACATGGATCTACAGCTGTTGAGACAATAAATTTTACCAATTTAATGGTTTAAATTCATTCACAACCTGGTAATAACAAATCCCACCCTTCAGGAAAGGTCTCGATGCTCTGCTAACCTTAGATTCTACAACATAAAA
Organism: Pinus taeda; assembly: GCA_000404065.3. Lineage (NCBI taxonomy): Eukaryota > Viridiplantae > Streptophyta > Pinopsida > Pinales > Pinaceae > Pinus > Pinus taeda. Next base: position 90,141 of record APFE031222524.1, read on the forward strand.
CTATCAAGAACTGATATGCCCTCCTGAGATATTTTGTCTTGTACATGTTGATGGGTGTCTAACGAAATTTTTTTGGCTTTTTCAACCAACCTTTAACAATATCCTTGGTGTTCAAGTAGATGGTTTTCACATAGATGTATGAATCCATGAGTGATTCTAGCTCACACAAATGGTACATGAGATGATAGTCTACTACCAGAAAAGAAACAAGCCTCCGGTCATTAGTATTACTAAGAGTCATAGTCTTTGTATCTGTGTGAGACAATATCCAACTAATAACATATGCACATGGGAATGTTGGGTACCTGCATGCAACCCTATGTAACCCCGACTTCTGGACATTGACATACACCTGTCAGTCTTCCAGATATGCTTTGAAGGTTCTTGCTGAGAAAATTTCATTTGCCTTCTGCCATGTGATATATGATTCCTTTTCTACAAATAGTTAAGTGTTTGAATATACTGGAAAGTAAACTGACATACTCTCAATTGCCTCCCTAGTTCTTCTCTTTGTGGTATCCTTTGAAGCAATTCTCTTGGATGTCATAATAACAGTGACTGATGAAGAGAAGTGATCAACACTTGCAGTACCTTTGGGAGGAAAAGAAATCATGGGAGAAATAAGTTAGCTTTAGAAAATCAACTTTAAAAGCAAGATCAAGCAAAAAACCAGTGAACTGATGAGTAGGATTATGAAATTCCTGAGGTCAGTGGAGGGAGATTGGATGGAGGAATTATGCATTACAGAACCTCATCAATCAATGATGTAGCCTGAGGCTAGAGACTGTACAATGCGCATTTTTGCGTAGGAAAACTGGGATGGAGATTGTGCATTGTGTAGTCTTAATGGCCAAGGGTGAGGGCCTGAGCCCTAGAAATACATAATGCAGAGTTGGGTTAGCTTGGGACTATATATTGTGCAGTCTCAAAGGTCAAAATGAGAGCTTGAGCCTCAAACTTGTGCAATTCTCAGCTAGACAAGGTGATGCATAGCCAAAGGATGAAAAGATATGCCTGGTAAGAGTGTGGGAAACAAGAAAATATGGGTGATAGCACATGTTAAAGTGCATATCTGACTAATTATGGATAGATTGGTGCAAAACAAGTGCAAAATATTTACATGCAAAATGAAAAACAAACATGCATGGAGAGTCATTGCAATGACGACCACTAAAGGGAAAAAACAAGAAAACTAATGTGACGCTTGTAAAAGGTGAATGACAGACTAAACCAACACTTGTACAAGCTAATATACATTAAAATGTCAGAAACCATGGAAAGAAACAAGAAGAAAAAACCCTCATAAAAGCCAAACGATAAAAAAGTAATGGAAAAAGAAATAAAAGATGACAAAAGAAAAACTCACCTAGAAAAGCGCCAAAAACTCCACGGAAGGTTCCTTGATCTCCTTGGGAATGCTAGAGCTCTAAGATAGAATGTACAAATGAGATCTATGGGTGTCCATTATATAGATGTAGATTTATTAGGGTTTATGATGCACATGCATAAAATCAAGGAAAAAGTGACACTTGTCAGAAAGTTCCAAAAATAGTAAGTGTTCCACCTTTGGGAAACTAATTAGTGTATCCCTATTTTCTAGGGATTCCTTTTACTTTTTGACTTTTTCTTTTTTTCTTTTTTTTTTTTCAGGAAACTTGCATGCACACTACCAAGAAGGATTGCATAATTTTCGAGGACTAGGCAACTTCTTGACTAAGTGCATTGTGTAGTTTCTGATCTCAAGGGATGCTTTGTGCAATTTCCGTCATCAAGGATGGGATTCCATCTATAATTGCACAATTTTCCTTCTCAAGGCTGGTCTGCCAAGAAGAACTATGCAGTTTCTAGAGGCAAGGCTATACTGCCTTCCAAGATTGCACAGTTTCTGGAGGCAAGCCCAACAATGCTACAACGTCAAGTCAAAAGTTATCTTTTGTTGGAAATATATCAAGCCGGGATCAATAAATCACAAGAAAAGCATGAAAAGATAAGTCTCGTTCACAACATGGATACTTGATGACAGTAAAAGATAAGTTCTTGTGGGCAGAAGGAAGGCTCTAAAATCAAAGCATAGGCAAAATTTTGGAGGGTGGTTGTAGCAGCTACAACACATACATAATTCACCAAACATTTCAATGAGGTTCATGTGAATTTTCCAATATAATATTCATGTCGTTATATAAAATGGAAAACAATTCTAGATGGACATCTCTCTCTCTCTCTCTCTCTCTCTCTCTCTCTCTCTCTCTCTCAAATGAAATTTAAATGATTTGACACTCTCTCTCTAATCATCAAATGAAATTTAAATAATTTGACACAACTTTAATTTTACTTAACCAAATGGATATAAAAATAATAATATTACATACTAATATAAAATACTCATTTAAATGCATTATTGAAAATATCGATCATTGAGAACGAACGTGAAGGTTGTTCTCTTGTCGTGGGTTTGGTTTCCCTAGTCATCATTTCTTTGCCCCTTCCTAGAGTAGTCAATTCTAGTGTCTGCAAAGTCTAGGTAGTAAGATTATGTGTTCTTTCCTCTTAGATCTAAGGATTATTCTTACTATTTGTTGTTAAGAAATATTTGGATTCTCGTGCATCCTCTTTCTAGTAGGAATTTTATTTTTCTATTGTGGGGTAACTCATTCCTATGTGTGGCTCGATCTTGTTCCTATTGTTGTTGCATTATCTAAATTCATATTGTCACCATGTTTTTTTTTATGAGAAGTCGAAGTCCAAAGATCCCTCCGTTTCTCCAAATAAGCTTAGATTTGAAGAGCTTGTCATATTGTTGTCTCTCAATGGGTGATCATTCTAATCCCATTCATGTAGGTCATGCCTCTTTTCCCAATAGTTCTTAAATGGGTCAATGATGTCTTGAGTAATGTAAATTTATAGAATGGGTAGAAGGAATCCCTATTATTGACTTGGGATCCTTTGTGGTGAAAGGTAACATCAATTTCCTTTAGGAAAAACGTTTAATTGGTAAGTTTACTGGCCTTTAAGGGCAAAGAATGAGATTTATTTTTGAAAGGAAATAGGAAAGGGATATGATCTTCATATCTTGCCCTACCTCATGGAATTTAGGGGAATGTTTCTTTCCCAAGGGACTCTAGACTTTAAATCCAACATCTAAATTTCTTCTTCTTCTTTTTAGATTGGATTGTTATGTCTACACTTTATTAGTTTGGATCATGGTATCTTTAAAGCTATTGGATATGAGTTGGTCCACTATATTACTTATACAGAGCCTAAGTATATATGTTCACTTGAAACAAAATCTATGTTTAAATAGATTTTGGAAAAGGATTTCCTAAGGTGATTCACCTTGACTTGGAGGACTGGAACCATCTTCAGGCCCTAGATTATGAGTAGGTCCCTTTTAAATGGAATTCTTGCCATGATTATGGGCACTTTGCGGAAATTTGTCCTAATGCTCAAGCATCTCATCCATATTCTATGTCAACTCCATATTCTTAAAATAATCATGAGAAATTATCATTCAAACAAGTTTCAAGAAAGCAAAATAAATAATAGTCTAGGAGGAATCAACTTGTCATCGTGCCTAATTCATACCCACATACTCCCTCTAGTAATATATTTGGAGGATTGCAATCTTCACAAGAAGAAGATGAGGATTTAGAAGCCCGTCATGGAGCTCATCCAACCCTTGATTCTAATAATATAGCTTCAAATCAAGTGTGAACAAAGAACTTTAATTCTCACATTTAGGAAGGGATCCCATTTTGGGGAAATACCAAAATATTTACAAGTAAAGAATTCAAATTTAGAAAAGGAAGAATCAGAAGCTAAAAAGGAGAAAAGGGAGGAGGTCATTCTTTCCTCTTCTTTTCCTTTCTTTGTAGTTGTTTTAAAAACAATTCACGTCACACCCATCCATCAACAAGAATTAGAGAACATTGGAGAAAGAGAACTCTGAAATATAGCATCCAACACTCTCTTGAATCCCTTGGTTTAAGTAGAGGGCTGGTCTCATGTTTTTGAATCATTTTCAAGAATTTATTGTTGTACTTAAGAAGCAGTGAGATAAAATTATAGGATGACTAGTGTGGTATCTTTTCCCTTTATCATTTTAATGGGAGGAGGATTAGTTTTTACCCTCTTCTTTTTAGAGTCTCTAAAGAAATACTCCTTGTAGCATTCTTTTCGATTTCTGTTGTGCATTTCAACTGCATATTTTTTATTAATACAAATTTCTTGTTATATTTAAAAAAATATTGAAAAGTACAAATTTGAATAAAGTATTATGACATCTTAACCTCCTTTTCCTAGTGAAATAGCTCATCATGTCTCCGTTCTTGTCTAAGTTTCATAAAACATGTTCCAATCTACTTCATACAATTCTTGATGTGCTGATAAAGATAAAAACATCAAAGTGTCTAATGTTTCCAGACAAAGTCTATATCTATCATAATTTTTTTATATGATTCAAATTATAGAATCCTCTTTCAAAATTAGTAGTGTTAGAAGGAAGAGTAAAAACATTTTTTCATAATTTGATTAAATTTTGGAAGAGTCGCCCCTCAAGTTTTCTTCCACATTGTTCCCCTACTCCAATGATGTGGGGTTAATCACTTAACTATTGATAACCCCATAGATGCCCAAGATCACTTAACCAATATTGCTCTAGTTATGCTCCAAAAATTGTTGTTGATTCTCTCCCTCCAGATCAAAGATTTGGTTTTATTTTTTTTCCCACTCTTTTGCTAGAATCATGATTGCAGACTGAATCCACGATAGGACCGAGTATTTCACAAATATTGACCTTCCTTTAACTATTGGTCGCTTCAACCAATTTTCACACACAAATCACATCTTGTTCCAAGAACCACCATGGGCAATCCTTTGTTCTAGATCCAAACACTTCAGACTCTATCATCAGAACCAAAAACATTCCCAACTACAAAATTTACGCATCAAAACTTAAGCCTTTATGGTCCTGATTTTCTACATTCCCTGGTATTAGATGCAAACCTTAAATGACTTCTCATTTATTTACAAGATATTGTCACCTTGGGGATGTCTGTCTTTTGATGATCCTAGGTCTGATTGATATGTGATCTCTACAATTCTTTCACCTTCACCCTAAGAATTTCTCCTAATATTATTATACAATGATCCTTCACTATTTCGGTTGGCCGCTACATACTATATGCATTTATATCTCTTGAGCTTTCTAGTGCTTTGAAACACTACAGACTTTTGTGCCTCACACTTGCAAATTCCCTCACATTCGATACATCACATTCATACTGATAGCATATACAACTAGGATTAAAATGCCACACAAACATATGTATTAGGATTGTAGATATTGCACAGATGCATTTGATTACTCAATATATACAAAATTACAATAGGCCTCTCTTGCTCTACCAAATTTACATTTATTGGCCCTGGATTTGGCCTCGTGGACCTACTTTGCATTCTCCCCTTCTCATCCACACCTATCTCCTATCTATCCTATTATTTCTCTATTTGAATTAAATGTTTATACAAAAAGGATCCATAACTAAATTTTGGTTCATATCCACTATTACCTCACCTAAACTAGATCCTCTAGATCCATATTTTGCTCAAAATATATAATTGATCCCTAAATCTCTCTAACTCTCTCAATATTCGACTTCTCCTATTTACAATATTCCTCATTCTCATATCTTTTATAGTTTACCATAAACACATAGGTAAAATATATTTAAATGAATAATACAATCAATTAGGGGACCAACTCCCTTGGTAAATGAAAAGACCCCTATTCTAGTCAAAATATATTTTGACTTGGAAGTTTAGATTCTTTTGCATCAAAATCTCGAGGTGAAAAAGAATCATGGTCTTCTGATCATGTGTCGATGAAGTGAATCTTGTTAGATCCAAATTTTGGTTTGTAGCTGGTCATTCACTCTACTATGTTGATGCTATGTTGTTGTCTTTTTCATCCTTCTAGGCTCATACTTTATGTTGTATTCTTCCTCCTTCCTTGTTTACGTAAACTCGCTCCACCATCTGCAATATTTTGTCCTTCATTTTCCTCTACCCTAAATACCTCTTTTGCTAAGGTTCTTTCAACATCAACCTCCTCATTTCCTTTATTTCAATATCTAGCTCATCCTTTGGCTGACATAAATCACCTCTTTCTTTCGGGAATTTACTGTTGTCCTCTATTGTTACATCAAGATAACAATTATTTTGAGTTGCTCTAATCATTCCTTTCATTTTCTCTTGGAGCTTGTCATCACTACTATCCAATTGTTGTTGAATTTCCTTCATGGAAAACTCGATCTCTTCCCTTCTTGTTCAACTACAATCCATTGTTCTTGAATTTTCCAACCAGTTCTCTAAAAAAAATCAATTCAACTGCAATGTTTCCATCCTTACTCCTCTACAATCTTTCAGGTCTTCTTTCAATGATTCTTGTGCTTCATAAATGTAAGTATTTCCAATCAATTTCACTATTTCTTGTATATGTTTGTTACTTGTAGACACAAAATATTGACAGTTTTAAAAATTTGAGACATTGAAGTCTCTTTTGGTGCTTCCAACATCCTTTCCTCGTGCAACACTGAAACCTTCAAGTTTCCCATGAAATCTTCTTCACTATTGGATCCTTCTTCTTTCACTGTAACAAATTTATCCTCGTCATCCTTATTATCCACACATATGTGCTCCTCAATCTGAGGTTGTTCCTCCATATCTTCACTTTGACCATTTTCCCAAGACAATTATTTCTTCTTTCCAACTTGTCCAACAATACTTAGTGATTTTTCCTCCTCTTTGCATATAATACAATCAATGTTGTATCATTCATCTGGAACAACTCTTTCACTCATACACCAATTGTTAAAATTAAAATCAATATGGCATTTATCTTTTGTCAACATCTTGGCCATCACTTGTTGACTACCCAAACATTTGTGAGACTCTAAAAATGTCTCATTTTGGCATCTTCATCACTTTCATCCTCTCCAAGGATGGATCCTTATTCAGGTGCACAAATGCAATATGTTTCCTCTTCATATTTAGTTCCTCTAAGAATTCTCAACCAATTTTTGATCATATTCCTCATCCTTTTCTCTCGATTATTTGCATGCAACTTCTTAACTGGTCATTGAACTCTTCTTCCAATATAAATTTCATTTCTCAATTCCTTAATCAATTCTTTCTGCAATTGATTCATTTGTTTTTATAGATTCTTCTTCATTTTGTTGAGTTTTTCCTTCATCTCTGCTATCTCCTCTCTCTTTCTTCCTCGCTCATTCTCCTTTTTCCACTATCTTGACATCTAACCTTCTTGGACTATGACCTATCTCTGAACCCATCTCATGACTATATGTTCACCTATGAGATGCAACCAAGCCTTTCCTCTTTCCTATAGCAATCCCTTCTACCAATACCTCACCAAGCTTCCCGTTGAGCTCAGCCTTTTGGTACTCCTGGTTCCTCTTCTAAAACTTCCTCTTGGAAATTCTACCCATGTTAACTGTGGAACTTCCCTTTTTCCAAATTCTACCCAACTCTTCTTGTTGGAAGTTGTCTTTCTTGCGGTTCTCTGTAGTAGAACCTTTTCCTCCTTTTAGAGTGTGTCTACTCCTAAACTTTCAAGTTGTTGGTTGTTGCAATTCCTTTTACTCATATTTGAGAGCTCTGTTGTCCTCACCTCTTCTCCTGCAGAAATGGAATTTTTATGTTGGGTTCTGTCACAACATCTCTTTCTTCTGAGAGCCCGATTTCTCCCTCTTCTTCTTTCACAACTTTGTTGATTATCAAGGTAACGTTTCCTCCAATTGGAAAAAATATTCCCTTCGTATTTTTTATTGCTTCTTCTGCCTCTGTCATTGATTTGGTGATTGCTTCTTATTTTTACGTCACTTATTACCACTACTTGGTTTTCTTTATGTCTACTACCTACAACATAATGCCTCATGGCCAGTATCAAAACATCAACACCTGTAAATATTTTTCCGTTCTTAACATTTTTGTGTACCTCATTGCTATCTTCTACATGTAATCTTATATATATACTTTTCAAACTAAAAAAAATTCAACCTTATGCAAACTCTGATTCTCATAGGAAAATTAATTTCCTACTTAATTACAATTTCCTCAAACAACTATCCTCACACGAAAATAAAACAACATTTAAATATGTTCCTATGCTTTTCCAAAAGCTCCCATCTCTATTGATTTTGCCTCACTGTAGCAATCTTCTGTGGTTACAATCTTTGGTGCTTGCTTAAATATTTTAAGCTCTACCCTCTGATCAATCTTGAAAATTAGAAAACAAAGCGATTTTACCCCTTTCTTGGTTCAATCTCGCTTATTTTAACCTTTGAGCATCCTTCATCCCCTGATCTTCTTCAGGAACTTTGGCCTGTTGTCTTTAGTATTCTATTTCTCTTCTCATACACTTCCATTATTCTAGGTTTAGAGCTTTGAAATCTTTTATACCACTTTGATGCAGGGTTAATCACTTAACCAATGATAACCTCGCATATACCCAGGACCAATTAACCAATCTTTCTCTGATTCTACTCCAAAAATGGTTGTCGATCCATACTCTTGGTGGTTAGCCTTAAACCACTGCAGGTTGAGGCCTCGAGTTTTGTGGTCTTCCTTAAAAACCACCATTTTAGAGGGCACTTTCAACTAATTATTGCCATGCATTTTTTACATTTGTGTATTTCAACTCTCTTCTTAGATTCATATATACCCCTTTGGATTAAGGGGGGGGGACATTAAACACCTAATCTACTAAGGGTTATGGTGTGGAATATCAATAGTCATTAGAGTCCAAGAGACCACTTGGAATGTGAAAACTAAGGGTCATAAGGTTATATTTATATGTATATCTTTGTGAATAATAGGTATCTTATGATTTATCTTATCTATTGTCTATTATTTATGTGTGTTTAACAATTATTCCAAGTGACAATTATGTTTATGGTAACCATATCTATTTGATTCAACTGGTTCAAGAAGTCAATGAATAGAGTGTCATCTTTGTTTAACTTTCTTATGCCCCCTTTCTTCTCTTCAAGATTTTTTTATCATATTGAAATATCCTCCTACTATTCATGGCTTTCCCCTGGTTCTATTGGAGATGTTTTGAAGGCTTCTAAGAAACATCTTCTTATCTAAGGAAATAATTTGTCCATAAGTATTGGTGATGAGGCCTGAGTTCGTTGACCCTATGAGATAGGATTTCGTTGAGAGTATGCCATTTGAGGCATAGGAATCTTGAAAGAATATAACCAAGATGTTCCAAAGAATATATATTCCCCATAAAGCTCCTTGTGCATCATTGGCTAACATTTGATAATTTTTCCAAATTACATTGGCTATTTTCCCCATTGATTTAGTTGAACATTTTGTTTCTTGAATTATCATAATGTATGGATTTTCTTGCATGATTATTCTTTTCAGGAGTCTTTCTTTGGTCTTTTCATTTAGACCCCTTATGTTCCATGATATCACTTTTATTGTAAACTATGAGAAGAGGGTTGGTAGGTCTCAGTCATTAACAATACCCTATGTGTGTTTACTAAATATTCTCCCATTTCCTGGATGATCTGTTTGTTACTTTATCTTCCTCATCCTTCATCATCCTTTGAAGGGATTGAATGAACCTTAATAGGATTACTTTTAATTCTAAAAGTGGAAGAAAAGTGGGGAGAATATAGATTTCCTTGTGATTGACGATGCAATAGATCTTGTGAATTCATGTAGGCTATGGTGATTAGTTGAACCTCTTATTTTGGAATGGCTACATGGTATTTTATTTTCCATTCTAATTCTTGGGTTTGTAAGTCCAAGTTTTGCAAGTCCACTTCTTTCATTTCCTCTACCTCTTGATGATCATGCATGTCATCTCCCATTTTTGTGTGCTCACTGTAGTTTTCCTGCTCCATTTTTCCTTGATCATCTTCCTTGATTGGATTCTTTCATTTTTCTAATCTTGAGGTTTGTGCTATTTTGGGCCTTTTTCACCCCCTTATTCTTTGTTTTCTTCCATGTTTTGGAGTATTGTATATCTATTTCCATTCTTATTTCCTATTATTGTGGCACCCCCTACTCCTTTTCTAGTTGTTTTTATTTCTGTTGGTAACCTTGGTGAAGCTCTGTAATTCATCTCCTCAGTAATTTGTGCTAGTTGTTGGTTATAAATTAATGGGCATTCCCTAAAGAGATGTCCATATTCATGAAATTTCTAGCAACATAAAGGAATTTCCTCATAATCTATAGATTGTTCCCATATATTGTCATGGTAACTAATTTGTATGCATGTTGGAAGATGCTTCTTTATCCCTATTTGGTTTCAAGTTGTTCCCATGCATGCTCACTTTGCAATAACCATTATGTTATGCTAGAAATAGGGGATTTTCGTTGGGAAAATATACACAAATAGGTTCATGAATGTGAGGATCTGTTGAAGTAAATTATCCAATGCAAGTAAATTATCCAATACATCTAAGAAATTTGAAAATTAATAAGGTCATAAAAATTCTTAATTATATTATCTATTTCATATTTATTGATTTAAAAATTAAATAAATTTGAGAATTATAATTATTTACTTTCTAAACTTTTAAATCTAAATATAATATAACCAATCTAGATTCATCTTAAGTCTAGATCTACTAAGCATTGAGAGGGATATAATATTCTTTTCAATGTAAAAGAGATTTTCATATCAATATATTTGATCCTTCTCAGTGCTTGGTAGATCTAGAATTAAGATGGATCTAAGCCGATTTTATTCCCCCCTTTATGTAGGCAATGTTCTACATGAATACCACGGGTCAATACCGTGGGTTCTCATAAACCTGGAGCTCAAAAACCACACGTAACTTGACTAAGTCAAGTTTACTTTAATTATCCAACACAAATTAATAATAATAATAATAATGTAGATTTTATTTTTATTTTTTCCAGAGGAAAAAACCCGTAATTTCATTCGTTTAAAAAATGATACAAAATTGCATTCTATATATACATACACCTTGTGTGTATTAAATTTAAAATAATGTTATGTGAGCTTGAAGGCTTCTTTTAAACTAACCTCTAGCTATTGCCAATTTTTTTTATAACAAGCACTATTATGTTAATTACATCAGGAATGGTCTAAAAATTAGATTTCCACCCTAAAAGGAGATGCAATCTGGTAGACTGAAAATCAGAAAAAAATAATTAGCAAAATTATGGAAACTATAATTTTATGTCCTTTCCACCCAAGTAAGATTGTCCCTATAGGGTCTGTGACAAAAATATGAGGAATTTCCATCTCGCTACTTCATCCTCCATAGACCTTGTTCCATTTCCAATCCATCTTTCGATAGCCGATCTACTACCTTGTTTTGTTCTCTGTAAATGTGAGAGCATGGAAAAAAATTAAAAGAGTCTTTGGGCCACATAGTTTCTTCCAGAATAAGCATGAGCAAAACATTTATGCAAGCTTGTGTTTTTTTGAGCCAATTGATTATAAGCATTGAATCGTCGTAAACTTGTATATTTGTGCATCATTTTCCTAAATAAAAAAGAAACATGTTTTTGCAAACTATAATTTATCCCTGATTGTTTATCCTTGGACCAAGACCCAATTTTACTTGAATGAAGTGAGATTTTGAGAGAAAGAAGAAAAATCCTCCTCTGCTCCTCTTTCTAAAGTACTTGAGGCTCCATCAAAATAAGCCCATGGCATAGAGGTATCAATATTTTTTTTCTATAATCACTCTGGGGGGGACTATTCCTTTTTCTTGTGGATAGTGGGCTAAGATAGGCAGATCTTCTGTAGCTATGTGCTATGGGGCCAAATTCTTATCCTGAAAAATGGCTTTGTTTCGACCTAGCCACACCCCCCAACATATGTTCAAGGGGAGAGATTTGGAGGTATGATAACCCATATTAGAGAGCCATGCCCTTCAAGCCCCCTCCAAGTCCTCCCCTTCCCACACACTTGTATGTCCTATAGCATTGCTGCACACTTTTCATACTTGTTGATTGAAGAGGCATGTCATGAAAATATGCATGGATGATTCATTGTTGCTATTGCCCAGGGAGCACCATCCAAACCCATTCACATGCCTTTTTTGCAGGACATCCCAAGTGAGAACCTTCTTCTGCATCAGACACCACATGAATAGTTTTTATTTTTCATGGAACTTAGATTTCCACACCGTCTTACACCACCATTAGATAGACGTATCCAAGCTTGGGGGAAATACTTTAGATTAATTTGTCTTCTCTATCTGATAGCCTTATATGATCGGTTGTCATGGTTTTAGGTAACCACTCCACACTGATTTGAACTCCTCCTCTAAGCCAAAATCTTCAATAGAGAGCCATCCTTGCCTTTAAATAGTTGAGTTTGTAGGGCTAGCGATGTGAGTGAGTTTGGAAATTCCTCTATCTCTCAAGTGTTCAATTAGTGGCTAGGGGAGTAGATTCCCTTCTCCACTTCCTAGCCATGGATCGGGGCTAATTCTCACCCTCTCACCACTTCCCACTCTCCATATTGGTCTATTGCTAATCATATCAAAGGAATTTAGAACTACCCTCCATATCATTGAAATGTTCACCCGCAACTTGTCCACCTTTCTAATCCATATTTCTAGCAAATTCAGAGCAATGTATTTTTGAGTGAAAATCGATGTCCATAGGATTTGCTATGAGAGAAGTATCGATCCACACTTTGTAGCCAATGATTTTTAGAACAAGAAGATATTCTTCAGGCACCAGCCTCCCAAAATCTTTGGCCTCACTAGATTGTCCCATTTGACCTAGAGGAGCACCTTGTGTTCCTTCTTTTCAGAACAAAGGAAATTTAAGCATATTCTTTTGATTTTTTCTAAGAAGCGTTTTGGGATCCATGTAAGAGACATCCAATATAATGGAATCAATTCTCATACCAATTTTATCATAACTAATCGACCTGCCCTTGATAGCCAACTAAAACACCAACTTTTCATTTTTTTCTCCACCTTGGCAATGAGCTAGTACTAGTACTCCTTGCTATAACAATTTGGTTTTAGTTGAAAACCCAAATAATTCAAACCTTCATCCAATGGCTTAGATTCATATGGGAGGAGCTGAGTTATATGACGAATCTCCCCATCTTCCAAGTTATGATTGGAAATTTTGGACTTTATGTTATATATAATCATTCATGTGGCTTTCCCATAAGCAGAAAGAGTCTCCATCAGCATGTTCACCTCTCTTGGAGTCCCATTACAAAAAATGGTGATGTCATCGACAAAAAGAAGATGACTAAGAGCCAAATCTCGGACAATATGTGTTCCTTGAAATTCCCCTCATCCTTTTGTTTGATCTACCAAGAGACATTTTTTTTATTTTTTATTTTTATTTTAGTTTGAAGTTATTTTTATTTTAACATATGATTATTTTTATTTTTATGTTTTATTTATTTTGGTTGAAGCAAAATGTTTACAGGACATTACAGTATCTTTACCATACTAGGATGGAGAGTGCCTCTCGACAACATATTTTTTTTTGACATGTTGATTTTCATTTTACATTTCACAACTATACAAAATTTTACTGACATTTAAAATAATTTGTACATAATATAATATAAAAAGGAAATATTATGTGCATGAAATCAATTAACTTATTATATTTATAAAATAAAATAGATCAAGTTACATCTAAATTTTATGATGGGACTTTACAATAAAGGAGAATACCATGCAACTACAAAGGACGATGGTTAGTAAATCGAGTGATAAAAGAACATATCATAGAGAATGATTCAATTTATAATTTCTCCTCTCCTCTAAGTAATGAGAATATAATTCACGAGAGCATATAGTCCTCAATACCCATAATCCTTTGAAGTATTTGATCCCTAATGCTTATAATTCACAAGAGTATTTGATCTGCAAGTCCCATCATTAAACTATAATCTCAATAAATAAAAGTAAGATTGTGTTACATAAAAACTATAAGAACAATTATTTTTTAACAGATTGCACTAAGAAGCACTCTCTAGCCCAGTATGATAGCGATGTCGTAATGTCAACATAATTTCGTAATGTCGTAATATCAGCATGATTAGTTTCAAGTCTTCTGGAAGTGGGATATACCACATAAGTTTAAATGCTTATGTTGGTTAGCAATCCATGACAAAAATTTTATATGGACAAATCTGACTAAAATGGGATTTATAGGTCTTGGTAGATGCATGCTCTGTCAGGCTTCATCAGAAGATGTCAACCACCTTTTTCTTTCATGTCCATATGTTGATGTTGCTCAGAAGGAGGTTTTCCACATCCTTCATCTCAAGGCTTCCTAGAATTAGTCTTCAATTGGTGCCTGTTTGCAGAGAAAATTTTAAGGATGGAAAATTATCTTGAAGTTTAAAAACATTTGCAAATCTCATTAGTCCCTAATATGCAAACTATAAATTGTTTATTGATGTATTTGTAAAATTATTCAAATTTATAATGATTTTATAAATACTCTTTATATAATGTTGGCGACTTTTAAGGTAAAATAAATTTATATTGTAAATTTTGGGCGAATCAATTTTATAAAAAATGTATTATGAAAGATACTTGGGTTAGGTTGTTAGTTGGCTTTTTTGATGGAGCATCATCTTCAAAGAGATGCAACAATGAGACATGGAGATTTTGTCAAATTTAAATGGTTCAATGGTTGTGGCTTAAACACCAGAGTGGTGATGTTGGATCTGTGGGGAACTCTCTTCTATGCCAAGTGGTTAGAAATTACAAAAATAGACATCTATGGTGACTCTAAGACGATTATGGAGAGGGAAAATCAAATATTCTCTTTAGAAGCACTAGATCTCTCCCATTGGATGGATAGGATTCGTTCTTTGATTAAGCCTTTTGAAAGGATATCTATCCAACACATTTTCAAAGAACATAACAAGAAGGTCGGTTCATTATCAAAAGAAGGGTGCTTGTAGGAACTAGGCAAAATAAGCTACTCATTCTTCTCATATGACACACTACAAAGGTCTGGGTATTTAGAAAATTAGAGGCAACCCTCTCACTTTTTTATTTTATTGTATTGTCATTTTGACAATTGTTGTTTGCACTGAATAAATTTGTTTTGGGTAGAGATGTGTTCCACAAAAGGCACCAAATCTTATTAGGTGATACATAATTTGTAGAGAATTAGTAGAATTATAGGATCTGCAATTTGTTTTTATTAGGCTTCTTTTGAGTTTATGTTTTATTTAGTTATTATGAGTGAAATTAAATTTACTAGTTGAAGAACTATGTATTTTGTAAACTTACTTTCTTAATGAAAGCGAGTTGTTTTCTTATTTTTGGAAAAAAATGTCAACATAAATATTTAGACTAGGTCAAAAATAAAATAAAAAAGAGGTGCAAATCTCTTGATAAATAAAATTATAAAAATAAAATTAATAATTATAATTTTAACTATAAGATTATAAAGTTAAATTAAACTATAAAATTATTGTATCTCATTTCCCATGGTATTTGTTATGATGAAGCCTATTTAAAGGATGGAGGAAATACATTATAGAATTCAAGAGTACCAACTTAGATCCATCTTAACTCTAGACTTGATCTGTCTCGAGGGATTTAAGATAGATCTAGGCTAGTATAATATTCAGACAAATGAATATTCTTTTTTTTTTCATTTTTTAATTAGAGAAAACTTGACCATTCTTTTTTTCTTTACTGTGAAAAATATTGAACATTATTTTTTTATTGTGAAAAAATATGACATTTTTCTTCTTTATTACGAAGAAAAAATGACTAATAAAGAAAAATCAATAAAATAATGATAAGTAAAACATATAATGAAAAATTTATTTATCCTCAAATGAAAAAATATGATATAATTTCCATTTCAATATTGACAAGTAATTTTGCCCACATAGAGCATATGGTGATAGGGTGTTCTGTTAAGGCACTCCATAGTGAAAAGGTCACTTGTTTGAAAAAAAATCTATCCATGCTAAGGGCTGGTGTGGCCTAGGCTGCATGTGATCCCAGGGTGATTTTGATGGTTTAAATGCCCTTGTGTCATGACTACTCAAGTCATAGGTTAAGCGTGCGAGTGATCTCAAGACTCACATTACCTAACAAATAAAAATCATCTCAAAACATGTTCCAATCATCTCAAGACTCACATTACTTAACAAATAGAAAATGAAATATTTACAAATAATTTTAAATTTCATGAAACGTAATTTTATATCTTTTAATAATAAATTAAAAATCATTTGAAAAATATAAAGTATTTCAATTTTGATCCGTATAAACACAAGTATAGAATTTTAATCTAATAATATTATTTTGTAATCAAATATCTCAAAACCAAAGGCAAGGGCTAACGAGCCTGCTATCGGGCATTAAATGCCCGGCTACATGCGCCTTATATAGCGTGATAACATGCATGCGCGCGCGATAACACAAAGGCGCGCCTAGATGGCTGGGTGTTATCATGCTATACAGGGCGCATGTAGCCAGACATTTAATGCCCGATAACAAGTTCGTTAGCCGTTGCCAAAACCAAAATCCAAATTATAAATAAATATTTTAGAACCAAAATCCAATTCAAGGTACACCGAAATATAACAATAAATGAAAGAAATAAATGATGCATAGGATTGATTATTATGTTTGTTTTGATATTGTATAAAATATAACAGGGGTTTAACACACACTTAATGGCAATGTCTTTCATAGGCAATCCGACTAACTTATAATTACCACTTTACATGTATGAGAAACTCAATCTTGGTGTATTTACATTCCATCTATATGAATACTGGAAACTTCTTATTATCAATGAATGCCCTGATTTTTATGAGGAACAATGTTGAAAGAAAACAACTTTTGATTATGACCTAAGTTTTTTTAGTGATTGTTTTAATCTTCTGTTTATTTTAATTACATATTGTTTATAGCGAAAAAAGACCTTTTTAGTTGTCTGGTGGATGTCTTAATTGTGTGGTTTATTTTAATTATTTACAACCAAGAATGACATTCAACTTCTTAAACCAAATATGATAAACAATTCTTTTTAATTTATTTTTTGGGAGAGTATTCGTTATAAGTCAGAAACACCTTGTAACATTTGTCAACATTATATATGATAGATATATGGGATTTTGATTTATATGAAAGGCTCTTTTGATGGTCTTGGGTATTGGAACTAACCTGGCCATAATACAAAGTCTGATGCTAGAGTGCACTTAGGGGATTAGGGTCATTAGTCTCAAATTCATTTACAAGTGGAACCATCTGCATTTTAATGCCAACTAAACTACATTCAACTCTGAAAAGTGATGGGAAATAACTTCTGGAAGGCTATAAATGCTAGTTGAGATGAGGATGATGGTTAGTGCAACAATGCACAATTGGTGGATTCTATCTCTGTGGAATACATAAATAGTTTTAAGCAAGCCCGTATGTCTTGTTTTTCTATTTTAAATTTTTAGTTTATTGTTTTATGGGAACAAAAGATTTATTTCACTAAGTTTAATTTTTATCTACACTAACCTAAATTTAGTTAAATTTCACTTTCTTTAGTGGACTGATCACTTTGGCTTTTTCCCAGGAAAATTTGTTCATCCTTCATCTAGTTGTTGTTGGAATTATGGCTAATATGTTGTCCTTGATGGCAAACTACTTCATAAAGATGTACTTGATATCAACATTGATGACTGTAGAACTAATGTAGTTTGGTATAGATGTTATATATGATATAGACAGAGAAATGATAGTTCAGTGATAGATGGATTACAATAGTGAAGTTTGAGAAAGTATATGTGGTTCTTGGGAAGAAGGGTCACGTACATATGCATGTCCTATGAGTAAAAGTTGCGTACAAAATCCAAACCATGGTAATCTGGATACCAGAGGTCATTACCATGGTATTGACCCATAATAATGGTTGCGGGAACGTTTATTTGATTTCGTCAAAGAATACTAACAACATTACCAAAGGATTTATCTAAAGTATTAGCTAAGGCTAAAATCTATACAAGGAGATGGAGATCAATGTGTTAAAAGTGCAAGTAATGAATTGTTGATAAATGATTTGATCTGAAACAAGTGTGCACCAAGGAGTAAGGATAGGGTCAAATCTGATAGATCTGAAAGGGTAGTGAAGAACAATGAATACACTTGCTTGATCTATTTTTGCTTGTAAGCTAACAATGATAGATCTGTGGTGATAATGATACTATGATATGTGACAGTGAAGTTTGCATAGTATGTGTTGTGGTTGCAGTGAAAGTATGTATCAATAATTTCAGATATATATGCAGGTTTTCTTTAGGATAGTCACGTACATACACAAATCTCTTTCTGTTAGGCCGCATATATATTATGAGATTTGTTTATTGTGTATGTTGATATCTGTATGCATAGTAGTCGTGTACATACACTGATATGTTTCATGGATGTCACATATATGTTCTAGGGTTTGTAGTATGACTTGATGATGACATTTGATGAGTTCTACTTTATTTGTTTGTTATCTATCTATGATGTCTCTATCTTGATAATCTGTGTCTGATAGTCTTGATTAGGTTGAATGTGGAATGAAATATTTATTGGTAATAATGCTACAGTGTGGTGATCAATGATTGGATAAGTGATCTGTGATTGGTTCAATAATCTATGTATAGTTCAATAGTTGATTCAGTGTTACAATGATCCAATGATTTAATGTTTAGTATTCTGAGATCTGTACATAGGTGTGGTATAGAGGAAGCATGTATATACACGGGTATGCTTCAGAATAGTAGCATATACATTTTGAGGTAAATTTGATCAAAGTTTGCAGTGACAATACTTGGTTTATGTGATGACTAACAATGTATGGCTTGGTATACTTTTAAGTGGTTGTGCATTGGTATGATTTGGTTATGATGAAATGGATTGATTTGATCTAGTTGGTTGAGGTTCAATTCAATGATTGGTTTATTAATGATACAATGATTCATTTGGTTTTATGATTGTAGTTTAGTTTCAGTATTCAGTTTGGTATTGAGCATAATGTTGAGTGTGGGCCTAGTCTGAAAATATGAGGAAAGGTGCCCTACAGGTTTTGATGTTTTGAGTCAAGTGGATCTAGTATGAAATATTATGAAATGTGGTCCTCAAGGGGTAATGAAGGTTGGAGCCTTCATTAAGTGAGTTAGAGCTTCCTTCAATGGTAGGTGGTAAATTTGTTCAAGGGGTAGGTGCTCCTTTTCGATAGGATCTAGTAAACGAGATCAGGGGGTTGGAGCTCCCTTCCAATGGGTGCTGGAGAAAAAGTGGAGGTTGTAGCCTCCTGTAGGTGGGTGCTTGCGCGCTGGTAAGAGTCTGCAACAGTACAAAAGGTAACAAAGTTTTTTCTTTATAATAAAATAAAAATACAGAGACGACATCATCGGTGGTTTTCTCCCATTTTGAGTTTCCACCTAAAATCCTAATGTTTATGTGTGTTGATATGTTTCTTGTGTGTTGATATGTTTCTTGTGTTGATTTATCTGCTCCTTACTGCTCATGGTTTCGACTTAATAAATGAATAACGAAAGAATGATGCACTCGATAATGATAAACAATTGATGAAATATATGAAAATTTAGATAATTGGATATACGATGTTTGCATTCACTGAAGTCGCATATATGCGTTGGCTGCATAAAGAACAACAACGTACAAAATTCAGAATATGAAATGAAAATTTAAAGTGAATTAAAAACACCGATTCACTGAGAACTATAATTCGTAGCCATTATCTCTCGGCCATCTTTCCTCAACTCCTTTTCTATCTTTGCTAATAATAACAAGCAAATGATCAAAGGTATTGATATTAACTCTATTTTGGACTCGCATTAAAAATTATAATGCTTATACTTTATCTCTTGGCCATCTTTTCCTCCGCTCTTTAATGTTTGTAAAACATTTTCTTTGTCACAATATCATTTTCTACTCATTTTCTTAGATGTGGGTATTCATTATTCTTTACTACTAATACTAACCCTATGATTCCCCTGACAACCCACCTCCACCTATTACACAACTACAAAAGATAATTAGGCTTGCTTTTAATGCTTTTGCAATAAATTATTACCGAAGATATCATTACGGTTACCAATTGCACAGAAAGCTATGTATTTTGCTAGTTAAATGTTTCCTCTCTTAACATGTGCAGTGAAGTAGTTCAACCAATGTAATTTGCAGCTGATTCTCCCAAATCTCTGCAACCCTGTCAAAAACTATTATGAAACTTGGGCTATTTGCACTGTTAAATCACAAGCCAGTTAATTCTTACGCAACATATAATTTCACAAAACGTGACTAATTGATGTAAATAACATTATCCTTAGATAACAGGTGAAATGACTAATTAAATCACAACCCAATTAACTATTACTTCACTTATAATTTTACAAAGCGGGGAGACTACTTTGCAACGTTGAGTCATAAACCAGTTATTGTTTGTAGAACATTGAGTCGAATTGATGTAGAAACCAATTTCCTTAAATGAGAGCTTAAATGACTAATTAAATCACAGCTTAATTAATTATTACTAAACATATAATTCTACAAAATTCATAATGCTTAATAAAGGTTATTGTAGTTGTAATTATGTTACATAAGGTTGAAACCAAAATAAAGCCAACAAAATAATTTAATTGAGTCATAGCCTCTTCAATGACCAGCAGTGAGGAGGTGACCAGATGGTCAACATATTCTGGTGAGGCAGTTGGGAGAAGGTGATTAGGTGGTCAAGTACGAGTAGACAATGGTGAAGCATTGAAATCTATTATAATGAGCGCACTAGAGCATTGCAGTGAGTTAAGGAAAATATTTAATAGTATTTATGAATATTATAATGGTCAGGGTATCGGTTGAATTGTATTATTTTTGAATTTTTGAATTAGTTTTTTTTGAAAAAATCATTAGAGTTATTAAGTCTTATTACATTATTCAAAAAATCAAATTAGAAAGAAAATTTGAGAAAGCATACTGTAAAATCTAAAAATTGATTTAATTAATAAAATCAAATTTGGTTTAAATAATGAAGTCAAATTTAATTGACCATATAGTGAAAATTATTAATGATTTGATGTTTTAAAAAATCAAACTAAAAAGAAAATTTGAGAAAGATTTAATAAGGTCAACTTATGTAATGTACAAATCCTCAAGAACCAATTAACAATCACTTGAGAATTGCAAAATATTTGTAACCACTTCACTTACTTGGACATTGTAAAGTTAAGGACAAGCCAAAGTCTAATTAATTCTTCTTTATTATTAGTTCCAAGCCCTAGTCCCAGGCTAAGAAGGAAAATATGATTGTTGTTTAGATGAAATACAACTCTCGCTCTATTTATAGCCCTAACATGACTTTTGGATCCATCAAAAAAGGCCCAAGCCTTCGAAGTATCTATCTTGGGCTCAACTAGAATTATGTTCTTCTTCTTTAAACTTTATGTGCTAAGTTCCTTCATTTTTGTTTTTGTTTTGTGCACCACTTGTCATACATCTAGGATTTGACTATCAAAGATGGTTCTATTCTGGTGTAACCATATATGTCAAAGGACCAATCTTGGAAGGTTGGAAATATGCTCCAAAGTTGGGGTTTTTTTCCACTCTGTGAGGAATTCCCATAACAATCTACCCAACTATGTCCCCCGCAAGCCTCCTCAAACACTATCGTTCTCCATACTGCCTACAAAAAGCACAATCCATGAGAGTGTGTGTCATTGACTCTTGATTATCACAATAGAGTGGGCATCTTGTAGGCCCTTCCTAGCCTTGCCCCTGGAGAATATCATGTGTGAGGATTTTGTTATTTAGAGCTAGCCATAGAAAGAGGTGTATCTTTAAAGGACAATGCCACTTCCAAACAAATTTATACAATTGAAAGGGGTCTGACTCTACTTCTTGTGTCACCATCACTTCATAAGCTAGTTTTTCCACCACCACCCCAGATTCTTTATTCATTTTACATGGGTTTTTTCGGGGTCTTTGCTCAGTGTAATCCCATTCTTTGAAAGTGATAAGACAAATTGTATCCATTCCCATGTTAGATTCCTTGAGAGGCACAAAACATCAATTGATTTCCAAGGTCTCAGGCACAACTCAGTAACTATTAGCCTTTAAATGATAACCAAGATATTTGATGCCCTCATCTAAAGGAAAAAACTAGAAAGGAAGAAAGGTTTTGAAATTTAAAATTAGACTTTGAGGGACACCTTGTTAACATAATTGATTTGGAAGGACTAACTTCCATTCCTATAGCTTTACAATACAATGAAATTATGTTCCAAATACTTCTCCATTCTTCAATCAATCCATGTCCAAATAAGAGAATGCCATCAACAAATAATAGATGTATGAGTTTGAATAGTGTGGATACTTGTATAACTTTGATTCTCCCTTCCATTGCCACCCGGTTGAGAAGAATACTTAATCCTTCCACCACCACCAGGAACAAAAAAGGAGAAAGTGGACATCTCAAATTCCTCTAGAAGCTTTAAATTGATCCCTTTTGACACTAAATACAGTTGTGGTTAATATGCAATTGATATGTAACACTTCAAAAAATATTATTAATAAAAAAATCAATATAAATATCTGCGTATAGAGAGAATATGTATATATTATACAAAGCAAATGAAAATAAAAAAATCTTATTGTTAAAACATTTTATTAGTGTGCTACTTAAAATGAAGGAGATGTGTAACTCCTTGTGGAATTAATATGGAGTTGACAAGTAACTTTAAAAAAAATATTAATTATAAAAAAATTCAATGAAAAATTTATGTATAGAGAGAGAATATGTATATATTATTTATTTATTTTCTATGTGGTTCATGGTCCTCGGAGATTGATGATTGCTATACCCATAGAATATTGTACTACACAGATCTACCCAAAAGGATTACTTCCTATCGGCTTAACCACGAAGTCTAACCCCAAGAGTGTCAACAGAATTGAACCTGTGTCATCTCAATAGCAAAGGTGATTACTGAGCTAACCTTCAGGGCTAGTATATGTATACATTGTATAAAGAAAATGAAAATAAAAAATTTCATATTATTAAAACATTTGATTAGTTTGTTGCTCAAGATGAAGGAATATGTAATTCCTTGTAGAGTTAATATGTAACATTTAATATATATATATATATATATATATATAGAGAGAGAGAGAGAGAGAGAGAGAGAGAGAGCATTTTATTAGTGTGTTGCTCAATATGAAGGAGATTTGTAATTACTTCTGTGTTTAGTATGGACACATGGAATATGTATTGTTGGAGATATTAACTCCTAGTTGTCTCATGCTTATTTTGTGATATTCATCATTGTACAATGATTGTTAGTTACTTGGATTTAATTCCTAGATTAGTATGTGGTTGAAATATTCTCGCAACTAAATGGAGCTAAGATGATTTATCTATCTTAAACAAACATTGATATATTTACATGTAACTTTATTGATTGAATAGCACAATATATAATAATAGATTTGTGTGTACAATATTTCTCAGTCGGTATTAAAGCTAATAGTTCTTTGTTTTACTCCTTCAAGCGAGGGCCTATGAATATATAAGTGTGTAAAAGTAATAGTTTCCTGTGTGTTTTGTGTAAAAAAAATTATGTGCGATAATTCTATTTTTTCCTACACTATTCGTATTTGGGGATTTGACTATGTATGTAGGGACCAACAACTACATACCCAATTCAAGCACTCGTACATATTTTCTACTTTATGGTCACACATTTTTCCACTGCCCCACTGATCATTTCATTGATGATTAAGCTATATTCGATTTTTTAGCTACTAGAAGGAAGCTAGGTTTCTTACCTCCATACCTAAAGGTAGGAATATACTTCTCAAAGGGTGCTAGCTGTAATGGCAAGTCCGTGGTGCCCCATCCTCCACATTGATTAAATACCAACTCTATGGATATGAAAAATAGGATAACTACTTTGTGTCACTCATTGATGGCTTTAATTTGCCCAGATATGTGGGTCCATTAACTCCCAACACCATTTTTTTATGAGTTTCATTAGTAGCGGTAGCTGTAGCATTCTCAACATTATGCTTAATCTCGCTCAAATTACAAGCCCATCTAGCTGAAATGCTTCTCGTTCTCTGTGAATGGAAGAGGCTACGCCACCACTAGTGTCCGTGAGCATATGCTGGTTTGCCAACAATTCAACACCATGTTGAGGAAGCTCATAAAAGCATCATTCCACGATGTAGATGTAGTTAACACCGCTGTCAATGTTAAAGAGAAAGAAAGGTTGAGTCCAACAATCTCGCGATTCTGGTTCTTCATGTTTAGATGGTGGTAATCATAGGATCGAAATGTTAAGTGATGTATTCGTGATGGGAAAGAGAGAAGAATATGAGGGGATGAGTTAAAGTCATGTAGATTTGGTGAAATCAAGCTCTCAATGGTGGTCAAGGGATATTATTGCTCTTTTCATTGGTACAAAGAAAGGCATTGGATATGAAATTGTATATCAATTAGTAAAGGATGATGTTCTATTAGTTATATTCATATTTTACTTGTAAAATAAAAGATGATGAATATTTAAAATTGGATTAAAGAGGTCATATTATAGGATTGATTGTGAGTATATTTAGTATCTTGATTTCTCTCTTAAATAACTAACAAATACAACAATGGTTCATGTATTTTGGTAGATGGAAGTACGCTAATAGAATGTCTAGTAGTTTTGTAATTGTAAACAACGAATTGGTGGTATAAGGCAATTATATCTTCAAGGGATGAAATAGAATTATGTCTCAGTTTGGATGGTTGTGGTGGAACTCAATCTGTGAGATTTCAAAATGGATAAAGATGTTGATGAAGCTTAACCAACCAAAGATAAAAAATCAAGACGAGTACTCATTAAGGGAGGGTATTGGAGATATTAACTTCTATTTGTCTTGTGCTTATTGTGTGATATTCATAGTTTTGGAATGATTATTAGTTAGTTGGATTTAACTCCTAGATTAATGTGTGGTTAAGAGATTCTCTCAACTAAATGGATTGTGTAGCTAAGATGGTTATGTATCTTAATCAAATGTTGATGTATTTATGTGTAATGTAACTTTATTGATTGAATAACATAATACGAAATAATATATTTGTATGTAACCCACACACACACAATGTATCAA
Organism: Pinus taeda; assembly: GCA_000404065.3. Taxonomy (NCBI): domain Eukaryota; kingdom Viridiplantae; phylum Streptophyta; class Pinopsida; order Pinales; family Pinaceae; genus Pinus; species Pinus taeda. The sequence continues at coordinate 115,331 of APFE031222524.1, forward strand.
CTCCAAGCTGAGCATGGAAGGAATTACACAAGACAGTAATAAAATGTTTTAACCATAAGAAAATTTTTATTTTCAATTGTTTTATATAATGATACATACTTGACATTGAAATATTTTATTCAATATGGCCATTAAATATTTTATTTATGACCCAATTGTCCACGTTGTTGAGAATTTTCTGTTTTATGTAAAATAGGCAAAAATCTCAGTAGGTGACAACAATAGGAATTTGTTGCTAGATTAGCTCCAGGTTGTTGGGAGGGAGTTAATGCATCCTAAATTTGATGTGAGAAGATTTATGAGGCAATTAGATTCTCCTTGCTATAAAACAGGTATCCATACGGATTGTTTTGGGTGAGAGTTTGTGAGGAATTGATTATTTTTTGTAATCCCCTGTTTGATTAATAAAGAATTGCCGATGCCTATGTTTGGTGGACGTAGCCCAGATTGGTTGGGTGAACCACGTTAAATTGTTGTGTTTCCTGTGCATGATTTTATTTGCTGAGTATATGTTTTAATTTGCTGTGCATCTTAGCTCTAACAAGTGGTATCAGAGCAATGTTGGAGCACATGATCGCTGGTTTATTTGTTGAAGTGAAGCTGCGTGGTTGGGGGCGATAGTCATCCAATACCTGCGTGCTGGAGGTGCGCATTCAGTATTACATTGATTGCTGGTGCGTGGTGCTGGCAGAGTGCGTGGTGTATTGGAGCGTTGGTGCTGCGTGGAGGTGGAGCGCAGATGCGTTCTTGAATCTCATTCCCATTAATCAGAGCCTGCGTGTTAGTGACTACTGGAGGTGCGTTGATTGGTCGCTGGAGCACAGTTAAGTGTTGGAGGTGAATCACCAGACCAGAGAACAACTTGCGTGGAGGTATTTTTCAAACTTGTTTATGTTGGCTTATGACAAAACCTGTGCGTGCTGGTGCGTATTGCTGGTGCTGCGTGAAGCGCTGGTGATGTTTTCAATAGATTGCTGTGTTTTTTTATTCAGGCGGAGAGTCCTTATAGATCACTGTGTTATTTGTGAATGGTTTTATTTCCGTGTTTGTCTTTTATTTTCGCTGTGCCTGTGTACCTTCTGTGTATGGGAGCAGATTGGATTATAACCTTGAGTATGTCGGGAGTAAGTGAATTCGGCCCCTAAGCAGAAAAGATTGCTATCACCGGAGCTGGCTTTCTATTTAATGCAGTTGACCAATAAATGGAAGCGACCGGGGACCTGAATGAGCATCAATTACAATCTTAAGAAAATCGAATCCACTCTTCATATGTATTTGAGAGATTCGAAATTGATGACGGAGGAGGTAGTATTCTTTGATTTAATAGTGTGGAGCACTTTGGGAAATTCCAACATATCAAAAATCTGCATTCTTGTCATATATTTATAGATATGTGCGCGCGCGCTTCCATTTCCATTCACAGTCAGTTTTTTTTTTTTGAAATTCATGTAGGAAACCACAAACGATAAATAAGACCAATCTATAATGCACAGTAGAGTGAATTGTGAGTGAATAATTGACTCAAGTCCAATGCACCGATTGGGAATTTAATACTCAGTTTTATGTATTGTAATTCACACAGCAAAAAGTTTGTTTTTTTGAAAGCAAAGGCTATAAGGCATAGGCAGTTTTTTTATTACTGGTATTTAAAAGTTGGTTTTTTGGAGATTATTGTGTTTTGGTTGATATAAGATGGCGAAAACTCAGAGTGCTCCGTTTGAAATCGAGAAGTTTAATGGAAAGAACAACTTCGAGATCTGGAAGGTTAAGATGTATGATTTGCTTGTCCAACATGGTGTGGCAAAGGCATTGTTGGGCAAATCCAAACAGCCTTACAACATCACATATAATGAGTGGGCCGAGATGGATGAAAGAGCGATAAGTGCTATTTGACTGTGTCTAGCTGATGATGTCCTGTTTAATATTGTGTTGGAGACAACAACTGCTGGTTTGTGGACGAAACTGGAGAAACTGTACATGACTAAATCTTTAACCAATAGGATTCTCCTGAAGCGACAGTTGTACAGTTTGCGAATGAAGGAAGGTACATCGATTGCTGATCAATTAAATGCTTTTAATATTGTTCTTGTGCAATTACAAAGTATAGAAGTAAAAATTCAATCCGAGGATAAAGCTATTACTTTATTGTGCTCGTTGCCCGAGTCATGGGATCATTTTTTTACTTCTATAAGTCTTAGTTCATCAGAAACTATTGAGTTTGATGATGTAGTTGCATCCTTATTATCGGAAGAAACAAGGAGAAGGTCGCATTCCAAAACCTCTACATCAGAAGCTATGATGGTTAGAGGTCGTTTGAAAGAAAGACACCCTAGGAAGGCGAGCGACTCACGTTCAAAGTCGAAAGGGAAGAAGAGTAAGCTAAAGTGTTGGTTTTGTGGCAAATCAGGGCATTTAAAGAAGGACTGTTGGAAGCAACAACAACAAACTTCAAAAGCAGATTCTTCGACAGAGAAGAAGGAGGCAAATACGACAGATACAGGTTTGGCATCTGGTTCAGGTATGAGTGATGAAGTATTATCAGTTAATGTGTCAAATCATGATCAACATTAGCTATTAGATTCCGGTGCATCAAACCACATGTGTATCCATAAAGAATGGTTTAAGACATATAAATCAATTAATGATGGAGTTGTGTACATGGGTAATGGTGTAACATGTAATATTGTGGGGATTGGGAGCATACAACTACAAATGTTTGATGGCACAACTAGAATATTAACCGATGTGAGGCATGTACCAGATTTAAGGAAAAATTTGATTTCATTAGGAGCACTTGATTCAAATGGATATAAAACTGTAATTCAAGGTGGAGTAATGAAAATTTACAAAGGAATTTTACTAGTTATGAAAGCTAAGAAAGTAGGAAATCTATTTCAGTTAGAAGGAGGTACAGGGTCAGATTTTGTGTCTACTGTGTCTGAACATGACAGTAGTTCCATTCACTTATGGCATCAAAGATTGGGGCATATGAGTGAAAGAGGGTTGAAAATTTTGGCTAATCGCAAGTTACTTCCAAATCTGAAGTCTGGAAAATTAGATTTCTGTAAGCATTGTCTGTTTGGAAAACAAAGTAAACAAAAGTTTAAAACAGGGAAACATACTAGTAACGGCATACTTGATTATATCCATTCAGATGTTTGGGGACCAGCCCCTACGACCTCATATGGTGGTTCGTCTTATTTTGTATCATTTATTGATGACTTTTCTAGGAAGGTGTGGGTCTACATGTTGAAAAGAAAGTCTGATGTTTTTTCAGTTTTCAAGAAGTTTAGAGCATTGGTAGAAAACAACACTGGTAGAACAATAAAATTTTTAAGAACTGACAATGGTCGTGAGTTTACTTCTAAGGAGTTTGACAACTATTGCAAGGATGTAGGGATCGAGAGACATAAGACCACCGTTTATACTCCTCAACAGAATGGAGTTGCTGAACGCATGAACATGACTCTTCTAGAGAGAGCAAGGAGTATGCTGAGTAACGCCGGGTTGCAAAAGGAGTTGTGGACGGAAGTGGTGGCAACAACTTGTTATGTGATAAACCGATCTCCATCAACGGCCATAGACTGCAAGATTCCGCAAGAGGTATGGAAAGGACACCCTTGTGACGATTCTAAGCTTAGAGTGCTTGGTTGTGATGCATATGATCTAGTGCCTAAACATCAACGAACTAAGTTAAATCCAGAGTCTAAAAGGTATATCTTTGTTGGGTATGGTGTTGGAACAAAGGGATATAGATTGTGGGATCCTACTACCCGCAAAATCATCATCAACAGAGATGTAAAGTTTAATGAATCCTTTCTTGTACAGTTAGATGTAGATATTCGATTGAAACAGGATGATGTATCTGACTTACAGCACATTCAGTTTGATAGCATTTCTAACGATAGTCATGATGACCATAGTTCAGATACTAGTCATGAACAGGTTTCAGAACATGAACAAGGTTCAGGTTTAGATCATGAACAGGTCTCAGATACTGATCGGTAAGAAGATCCTACAGATGGTAGTCAGCCAATCGAGGAAGTGCCAGAAACATCCTTAAGGAGGTCGACCAGAATCAAACGGCCACCGAGAAGGTATGATGATTATGTCACTTCTGTTGCATTTACTGCTAATGACAATGAACCTCTGTGCTATCAGGAAGCAATAGAAGGTTCGAAAAGTGACAAGTGGAAAGCAGGCATGAAGGATGAAATGATGGCCTTGAATAAGAACGGCACATGGGATCTGGTGGAGCTTCCGAAAGGCAGGAAAATTGTGGGGTGTAAATGGGTCTTCAAGCTGAAAAGGGGTGTGAATGATACGGAAGACAGGTACAAAGTGCGACTGGTTGCAAAAGGGTTTTCTCAGAAAGCTGGTATTGATTTTCATGAGATTTTTTCGCCAGTGGTTAAAATTGTTTCAATTAGAATTGTGTTAGCATTAGTGGCTTTGTTTGATTTGGAGTTGCAGCAGTTAGA